>JAADVW010000273.1:0-41471 GCA_023335875.1 Elongisporangium prolatum
CAAACGATGATCTTGCCACACGCACGACCGGTCTTCAAGCGCTCCGTGGCCTCCGCGTACTTGTCGAACGGGTGGACAGAGTCGTCAGGGACAGTCATCTTCCTTGCTCAATCAACTTGGAGATCTTGAGCAGATCCGCAGCTGAGCTCTGTGTGTGCACAGCATGTAGCGTGGCACCAATGGGCGAGTCCTGGAGCGTGACTTGTGGCTCACCGATGGTCACGAACTGACCAGTCTCTTTCTGGTCACGAGCGATTGGTATCTGCAGATCGAGGCCACAGGCACAGCTGCCGCCTCGTCAAAACTCAGCTTCTGGGGCTTGATAGCGACCATCTTCTCGTCGAGATCCATATACTCGGCAGCCGTGCCGGCCGAGGCGAAGTCGACCATGGCGTAGATGTGGTCACCCACCTTGAAGCTTTGTACTTCAGAGCCCACTTCCACGACCACTCCACTCACGTCGAGGCCCATGCGGAATGGACGCTCGGGCGTCGGACTCACTGGCAGGAAGTGCATACCAAACTCAACGAGCTTCCTGTCGATTGGGTTCAGAGCGGCACTCGCGACCTTGATGCGCACACGCGATGCAGCGAGAGTCGTCGGCTGGACATCCGAGCGGAGCTTGACGTTGGCGAGAGCGTCGCCGAAGGATTCATAGGCATAGGCCTTGTAAGCAGAAGCCATGGAGATCGAGTGGGAGTTGCTGGAGTCGAGCGAATTCGAAAATGAATGCATTGCTGCCAGACAGAATGAGCGTATAGAATTGACTGCTTGACCTGGAAGTTTCGGCCGGATTAATCATCAATTGCTGGTGATGGGAAGCACGGCTCAGTCGGAGTGTCGGCTGACCTTCACTCTAGAACGGTAATCATTGCCAATACTACGGTAAACACCAGAGGAAGCTCAAGCCGATGCGCAATGCGTTTTCGACTGCAGATGAAGGGGCGCTGTGATGCAATAATCAATATAAAACGTTCAAGTTGGAAATGACAGTCAATACACCATTTCTCAAGCAAGATCAGAATACCAGCAACCAAGTTCAGAAGGGTATATATTATTTCAAACTCTATGAGCAAAACACCCTTCTAATTCGATACCTAGCCTAGCTACCGACTTTTACAGGGTGCATCAAAAGAACTGGGACGTGAAAAGACAGCGTGTGCCGGACACATGCCGCGCACAGCTCCGGTATCACTACCTCGGACATGCAACTATCAGCAGCCTGGGCAAGGGAGAACTGACGGTGATCCTTCTGGGTAATACCTGCAGGCGTCCTCTGTATAGCCTGGCGGCGTGTCGATAGAAAGCGTTTAACTGCACTTTTAAATGCAGAAAAACAGTTCTCTATGGGTTGAGCATAGGAGAATACGGGCCTAGGCGTAGTAGTGTAGCATCCTGATGGATAGCCTCCTCAAACACATCCTCAGCTCCACTATGGCATGGATAATTGTCCAGCACGACCACAACGTCCGCGAGGCTGGTGGTGGTACACAGGTGGTCCAAAAGCCGCCGTAGACAGGCATGACCGTCGTCTTTGCGGTAACTTCCGTATCCACGCTCCCAGCATGCCAGACCGCTAGCAGAGACGCACGCAATCACGTGCATGTTGGCTCCTTTCGAAACAGTGTCGACAAGCGTGGCTCGAGAGCCCTTTCTTCTCCAGCCAACACCACGCGAGCACCAAATATTAAAGTTGGTCTCGTCTACATAGTAGACAGACTTTCCTTCAGACTGCTAAGCGAGTAGCTGCACCAGGTACTCACGCCTCTGCTCGCGATAGGCCTCCGTGTTCGATGTAGGGCTTTCAGTGTGAATGCGAGGCCGTCGATTGTCCGCTTCACTATGCTGACACTAAGCCGGACGCCATGTGCGCTTTCAACAGCGTCGGCCATTTGGGTGAGTGTCAGGCGGCAATTCTCAGAGAGACGCGACTCCAGGTAGTCAGCGATTTTCTTGAGTAACCTTGGTGCTGGCGGCGAAATCCACCCCAATTGCGAGATGGCTGAACGTCCCAAAGGTCGGTCTTGCGTGCTTGATCCACCCAGCACCAAGAAGTTTGGTAAGGAATGCCGTGCGTGGAGGCAATCTTCTTCCACTCACGGCCTTCCTGGGCAGCGCGAAGGATTTCTGTCTTGGCGATTCGTCGGTACATGTGCATCTTCGAGTGGAGATTTGTGTTATATACACCAGTGGCTTTTGCCACCTCAAATGGTTGGCGAAGCGTGGTGTTCAGATCAATGGTTGTGTGCCGTTCTCAATACCCTCCCCTAATAAATTATCATTTTCTTATCGGTTTGCAAAGGTAATCTGAACTTGGTTGCTTGTATTCTGATCTTGCTTGAGAAATTGTGTAGATTTGACAGATTGGCTAGTGTAGCCATCTTGGGTCAAATATGAGTCGATCAGTACGCTCGCAGCGTACAGTGTCTGCGGTAAACAAACGACCGTCCTGTAAACGGCTCTGTGAGGTACACCTGATCCGTCTCACACGTTCTATTATAGCGGCATTGTGAGTTGTGAGTTACACTCAACACTGACGCCTTCCACACGAAACCTGCAAAAGGACAGTATCGTAGAAACGGAAATTTAAGGCCAACCGGTCGTTCCCTCCTTAATTTTGGTGGGGCCACTACAAATCCCAAAAAAGCTGCCAGTTATAACACCTCTAAAGAACAAAACCTGGTCTAGAAACAACCCAAAAACACATCCACTTTTGGCATTTGACCCGTCTATGAACTTTATCTCAGTGCAAAGCAGATCCGTAGCCGTTGGACAGAGATCGCTCTCTCTCTCTCGCATGTGTCAATGGCTCTTTGCGTGAGACTCTCGCTGTCGCTCCGCAATAGAAAACCCCAACTCCATGCAGTCATGGCGCTCCCGATATCATTCCCTCAAGCGCAATGCCAGCAGCAGCCAACATGACCTCGCATTACAGACGGCGCAATGGCACCTCATTCGCTCTGCTATCGCTGCTATGCGGCATGACGGACGCCAAGACATTCACGACCAAGTCGGGCATCCTGCCGTGGGTCGATCCAACCACTCCGTCCACAAGCCAGACCGCCATGAGTTCCCGCGGCGACACGTGGTCGCTGGTCATGAGCGATGAGTTCAACACGGAAGGCCGAAGCTTCAAGCCCGGCAAGGACCACCTCTGGACGTCCATGGACATGGCCGACGGCACGAATTCGGCGCTGGAGATCTTCTCGCACAACATGACCAGTACCGAGTGCGACAGCGACGGCAACTGCTACTTCTACATCGAGGCCGGCACGACCGAGGAGACGCTCACGCTCTGGAATTCGTACGCTGATCCGGCAGGCTACGAGGACACGACGTTCTACTACCGCTCGGCCGCTGTGCAGTCCTGGAACAAGTTCTGCTTCCAGGGCGGACTCGTGGAGGTCAAGGTCATGCTGCCTGGTGCAGTAAGCAACTCGTCCGGCAATCCGGACGTCTCGAACGGTGAGTCGGCGCGCACGGCGACCTCAGCCTACTACCCGACCTGGCCGGGCATCTGGATGATGGGCAATCTCGGTCGTGCGCTGTTCACGGCTTCCACCACGCGCATGTGGCCGTTCACGTACAATGAGTGCAACGAGACAGTCTTCAACTCGTCCAACCAGCGGATCAGCGCCTGCGACGACTCGCCCGGCTCGGGCATGAACGCTAACCAGGGCCGAGGCGCTCCAGAGATCGATATCATCGAGGGCGCCGGCACCGTGATCTCGTCTTCGATCCAGGCAGCCCCAGGCATGCCCACCAACTTCCGCGTCATCTCTGGAAGCGACAGCAGCTGCATCTACACGTCCACATGCACAGACGACGGTGCCAATACGCCCGACGTGCCCACGGCCTACTACGAAGACCTGCGCGGCCACAAGACGTGGTACCAGGGACTGCGCTATGCAGCGAACAACCTCTGCGATACAGAGTCCGATCTGGTGCAGAACTACACAGGTATTGAGGCGTCGCTCACGGCCGGCATCACGGACAACGCATGCACTGTGGACATCTGCCCAGCTTCCTACGATGTGGACGGCGATGTCGCCTACATTGACAACGGCACAGAGCACTGGGGCATCAATGCCAACGGCACGTGCTTCGCCAAGATGAACGGCTACAACGGCGCAGAGTTGTCGTCAAGCACGAGCTCAAGCTCTGGTTCCAGCAACAGTGCCAGCTCTTCGTCGTCCCACTCGGAGTACGACTACCAGATGGACGCTGTCTCGGCCAATTGGCCTATCCATCTCGCGGCCTACACCAGCTTCCTGACGTACCAGCTTGAGTGGGTCACTGGCGACTCTGGCTACGTGCGCTGGTCACTGGAAGGCTCGCCGATCTTCGAGATCCCTGCGAGCGCCTTCACGGATCCGCCGCAGGATACGGCGCAGTCTAACCCCAAGAAGATCATGATTGAGGAGCCCATGTATCTCATCATGAACGTGGCGCTCTCGAGCACATGGAGCACGACGCCCCCGAACGCTGGCAGCGCTTGTGGAGGCTCTTCCTCCGAAGACACGGACATCTGTGATGCGTTTCCCATGTATCTCAAGGTGGACTACATCCGCATTTACCAGGACACGTCCACCATGGCCTACGGTTGCGATCCTTCCAGCCACCCGACGGCCACTTGGATTGACGACAACATCGGCGACTACACAGATGATGACAACCCGTACACAGTAGTGAGCGGCATGGCGTTTTGCGATAGCGACGATGATTGCACGGTCTCCTCTAGCTCCGTGTCCACCGGCTCTTGCTCTAGCGGTCGATGCTCTTGCAAGACGACGACGTGGATGGGCCCTCGCTGCGTATCCACAACGACATCAACTGCCTCAAGCGATGAATCGTCCGATGCAAATGCTGGCGACGACGATACGACGTACGGCCCTCTGCTCTACGTAGCTTTAATCACGGCCGCAGTAGTGATCGGGCTCACTCTTGGCTGCTTGATCTACTCGCGATCAGATCGCCATGGAAGAGCAGCTGCTGCCGCCGCCGCCATGGCTGTCGCTAACGCCGACAAAACCGGCATTTCCGTCACCGGGTTAAGCGAGTGTGAGTCCACAAAGACTGGCGCATCGCTAGGCGACTCAAAGGGCCCAGAGTCGACCAAGAATGGACCGACCTATTCTCGGGCAGAGTCTGCCGAGATCGGCAAGCCCTTGACTGCTCTAAGTGCGTCCCAGTCTGTCGAGCTACCATCAGGAAGTTATTCCACCAATTTCGTTTAGACGCTTCAGAGCCTGTGATCACAGTATTTTTATGGAATTCAGTTAAATTCATAGCCTTTTCAACCCGAGAACTCGTGTGTTGTTGAATCCAGGGAAATTATTTTCAATCAGTCATCAAAGTTGTCTCTCCAATCAATACAACGTCTAATATAGCAATCGTATTCGTTAAAATGCTAAGAATACGTGAATGAGAGAGAGCTTAAGCTGCACGCACTTGAATTACGATTTTGCCTCGTGCGCGACCGGTTTTCAAACGCTCCACAGCCTCCACAAACTGCTCGAATGGGTAGACCGAGTCGATTGGGATTGTCAACTTGCCGTCCGCAATGTACTTGGTGATCTTGTCCAAATCTTCGGCCGAGCTCTTGGTCCAGACTTCATGCAGTGTAGCGCCAATGGGCGACTCCTTCACTGTCACTTCAGGCTGGCCAATGGTTGCGAAATGGCCAGTCCCCTTCTTCAAGAACCGTTGCGCCTCGTCGTTCCAGGCATTGGGCTCGAAGCCGCAGTCGTAGATCAGATCGAGCGAATGCGGCTCAATGACGTCGGACCACTTGGTCGTGGTGTAGTCGATCAGTTCATCAGCACCGAGGGACTTCACGAACTCAGCGTTGCGGAGGCTCGAGGTCGCGATCACGTGCGCTCCGATCGCTCGCGCGAACTGGACGGCAAAGTTGCCGGTGCCGCCGCTTGCACCGATGATGAGCACGCGCTGGCCGGCCTGCAGTTGGCCATGGGTCGTGAGCGCCTGGAAGCTGGTTAATGCGGCCAATGGCACAGCAGCCGCCTCGTCATTGCTGAGCTTGTTGGGCTTGAGCGCCACATACTTCTCGTCCAGATCCACAAACTCCGCCACCGTGCCGGTAGAGAAGAAGTCGGACATAGCGAAGATGCGGTCGCCCACCTTGAGTCTCTGCGCCTCAGATCCGACTTCCACGACTTCGCCACAGACGTCAAAGCCGATGCGAATGGGATTCTCGGGCGTTGGAGCTGCTGGCAGAAACTTCTCACCGTATGTGATGAGCTTCCAGTCCACGGGGTTCAGAGCAGCACTCGCCACCTTGATGCGCACGCGGTCAGCTGGGAGCGGCGTGGGCTGCACATTGGTACGGAGCTTGATGTTGGTGACAGCGTCGCCAAAGGCTTCGTAGACGTAGGCCTTGAAAGCAGCAGCCATGGAGAACGGCGTGGATTGGTTGAGCGCAATTTGAGAAATGAGAGAGTGCGTCTTTGTTGCGCGCGTCTGTGATTGCATTCTGATGTTGAAAGCTTGTTTGCAGTCGTAATCAAGGTCGCGACATAATCCCCTTCATGTCTCAGAGGAATCAAGGATTAAATACAGAGTGTATGGACAGCAGCACATGGATTGAGGATGTCGCATCGGATCCGTCTACGCATTCAAAGGAGACACAGGAATCCGTCTCACTTGCCAAGAAAGAACCTTGTTGTTAACACTACTGCACTTGGATCACGACCTTGCCACGTACACGTCCAGTCTTCACGCGCTCCATGGCCTCGACCACCTTCTCAAAAGGGTACACAGAGTCGATGGGAATTGTCAGCTTCCCAGCTTCGATGAGCTTAGACATCTCGTTCAGATCCTGCGCCGAGCTCTCCGCTCGCACTTGATGCAGAGTCGCGCCGATGGGCGACTCCTTCAGCGTGGGAGTAAAAGGACCGATCGTCACGAACCGACCGGTCTCTTTCTTGAGACACTTCTGCGCTCCGTCGTTCCAGGCGTTGGGCTCAAAGCCGCAGTCGTAGATCAGATCCAGCGAATGCGGCTCAATCACATCGGACCACTTAGCTTTGGTGTAGTCGATCACTTCGTCAACCCCAAGCGACTGGACGAATTCGGCATTGCGGAAGCTCGTAGTCGCGATGACATGCGCTCCGATCGCCTTGGCGATCTGCACGGCAAAGGTTCCAGTGCCACCGCTGGCTCCGATGATGAGCACGCGCTGGCCGGCCTGCAGCTTGCCATGGGTCGTGAGCGACTGGTAGCTGGTCAGTGCGGCGGCTGGTACAGCAGCAGCTTGGTTGAAGCTCAGCATTTGCGGCTTGAGCGAGACAAAGCTCTCTTCGAGATCCACAAACTCGGCTAACGAGCCAATTGATGCGAAGTCAGCCATGGCGTAGACGAGATCGCCCACTTTGAGCCTCTGGACTCCAAATCCGACTTGCACGATCTCACCAGCGGCATCAAAGCCGATGCGAAACGGACGCTCGGGCGTTGGGCCCGTTGGGAAGAATTGCTGGCCGAATTCGATGAGTTTCCAGTCCGCGGGGTTCAAAGCGGCACTCGCGACCTTGATGCGAACTTGGGAGGCACCGAGTTGCGCTGGCTGCACGCCCGTGCGCAGTTTGATGTTCTTGAGAGCGTCACCAAAGGCTTCGTTGACGTAGGCTTTGTAGACGTTCACCATGACGGTTGGATACGTAATGAAGTTGAAGCTGCGCAAATTTGGAAATGGTCTCGTGGCTGCTGCTTGTGATGAGAGATTACGGAATCACTTGGAGAACTGATTACTCGGCGTCTCCCTAAAGTAAACAACGATCACGCCTAAGAAAATGGAGATATCTTAATTTTCTGAAAATTTGAAAAATATAAATGTGAAGAAAAATGCGTTTTGCAATCTCTGTTGATTTTTGCGATCATTCCTTTTAACACTTTTTATGGGACAATTTTTACCCTGGAATGCGCCAATAACGATTTTCATATTCAACAACGAGCCGTCTCGCGCTCAGCTACGTCGAATCTCGGAGCAGCTCGACCCGCGCATGGATCAGGTCTGAGCAGGTCGTTACACAGTCCACCCATACCATATGTGAAATTTGGATATGGGCTTCAAGTAATCGTCTAAAATTCGGGTGATTACTAGAAGTACAGTGTACTATACTAAGTACGAAATTGTAGGTCTCAGCACTCAGAAACCTAACGTCACCTAATGGTAGCTAGACTCACTTTTCAATCTACAATCAAAATTGTGAGACTCAAGTGCCATGGAGCCTGCTCTGCCTCAGTTGAACACCACCCAAACTATTCAACCCAAGCTCACGAAGGACCAATCCAAGTCCACTTCAAATAAAGAGAACGAGTCGAAACAACATGAAATGCCCCAGAAGAAGTACATTTCGAACGAGTCGAGAGGTTGCATGCGGCTATGAATTGAGTTCAAATTCGAACCGCGTTGATTTGAAACCTCTGTTGGAGCCAGGTTAAAGCCATAATAATTGACAACTTACGCATTGCACGATTCGTTTGTGACGGTTGCGGCTATTTGCGGCTTCACACTTTAATCATTGGGCTGCAACGATAATGTTCCTGAGCTCGTCCTATCCTAGACGTTGGCCTTCAAAGCAGAAGCCATGGGTTTTAAAATGGGAACCAGGGTCTCAAGGTCTACTGGTATCTGTTCCGTTGACCTTCTCTTGAACCCAAAAGTTCCATCGTTTTTTGCCTAATGGCTTTTATTTGCAAATTGATAATCAGCTTCGCAACTTTTCGTAGGCAGTAGAGAATAAATTAATAAAATTGTACCATAAGAGAGAAGATGTTGAAGTTAACGTAACCGATGATTTAGCTTATCCTCCAGCTGCATGAATCCTTCACTCCTATTGTGCACGCAGCGATAACTCTCACTCAATACTGCGCTATTTCAGACAGGATTTATTGCCTTTTCGTTGAGAATGAGACGAATTTCTTACTGCGCCTGCACTTGAATCACGATCTTGCCACGCGCACGACCAGTCTTCAGGTGCCCCACGGCCTCCACGAAGTTCTCAAACGAGTAGACAGAGTCAATAGAAACGGCCAGCTTACCATCTTCAATGAATGTGGATATCTTGCTCAAATCTTCAGCAGAACTCTGCGTTTGCACTTGGTGCAGCGTCGCTCCAATAGGCGACTCCTTGAGCGTGACAACAGGGTGTCCAATAGTGACGAAGTGACCGGTCGCCTTCTTGAGAACCTTCTGTGCTTCGTCGTTCCAGGCGTTAGGCTCAAAGCCACAGTCGTAGATCAAATCCAGCGAATGCGGTTCAATCACATCGGACCATTTGGCTTTGGTGTAGTCGATCACTTCGTCAGCTCCAAGCGACTTTACGAACTCCGTATTGCGGAAGCTTGAGGTCGCGATGACGTACGCGCCAAGCGCCTTGGCGATCTGCACACCGAAGACTCCAGTGCCGCCACTAGCGCCGATGATGAGCACGCGCTGCCCGGCCTGCAGATTGCCATGGGTCGTGAGAGACTGGTAACTGGTCAGCGAGGCGACGGGTGCAGCAGCCGCTTCGTCATTGCTGAGGTTTTGGGGCTTGAGAGCCACATACTTCTCGTCCAAGTCAATAAACTCGGCTATTGTGCCGATGGATGCGAAGTCCGACATGGCATAGACGCGGTCGCCCAGCTTGAGTCTTTGCACCTCCGAGCCCACCTTCACGACTTCTCCACATACGTCGAAGCCGATACGGAAGGGATTCTCACGTGATGGTGCCGTGGGAAGAAATCGGTCGCCGAACTCGATGAGCTTCCAGTCGATGGGGTTGATAGAGGCGCTGGCCACCTTGATGCGGACGCGCGAGGGTTGAAGTGGCGGCTGCTGCACGTCCGAGCGCAGCTTGATGTTGGCGACGGCGTCGCCGAAGGCTTCGTTGACGTAGGCTTTGAACGCTGGAGCCATTGAGCTTGAGTTGGTCGAGCGCAGATTGGGAAATGAGATCTGATCGAATGAACAGAATCTTCCTATTGATGACCTCATGCGTTGATGAGCTCATCATTGCAAGAGTAAAGTTTACAAGCATTCCGATGATTACGTTGAAGCTGGCGCTCAGCGTTCATTGGCTGGTAGAAGACCAATGAACGCTGGTCGAATCCATGACTCTATGTCAGGTATATTTCGAGATTCTCGACACTTAAATTTGCTTAAAATGACCGGTTTGGGCAGTCGATCGGAACCGTCCGTGACCGAGTCGATCAGAACGACCTGCTTCTCATGCTCAGAGAGCTCAGAGATCGTGCTCAGATCCTCAGTGGAGCTCTTCGTGGACACTTTATGGAGGGCTCCACACCGCAGTCGTTGACCACTCGGCGGTCGTGTACTACAGTTTACAATGTTATTCACTCCAAGAGACCTGACGAGCTCAGCAGTCGTCCCATGTGTAGACTTGGCCCCACCTTGGTCCGCTGGATTTCTGAGCCCACTGCCCGCTCACTTCGCCATTGATTGCTCAAGGGTAAGGGTGCTCGCTCACTTCGCCATTGATTGCTCAAGGGTAGGACTCGTGGCATGATCTACAGTCAACCTTGATGAGCTTCCACAAGTCTGAGAGTGGAAGCGACTGAGCGTCCGCGGAGCTTGATCTCTTGTACAGCGTCACCGAAGGTATTGCTGACGTAGGCCTTTGTAAGGCGCCATGGGAGGTCTCGAATCTTGAGTAGTGAGCACTTCTCAATTACGTGTGTGGGAGGAAGTTAGAGTAGCGTACCTATACCGGTATATAAACCGGTATAAATCAGGCCTTTCTCCCATCAGCAACCACCCAAAATAAGCCACATGAGCGGGAGGGATAAGGACCAGCAGCTCCTGGTGGATCCGGCCGTTCGCCGCGCGGACTACTTGGCTGTGGCCATTGCAGAGCCCATCCCCGGCGCAGCACATGTCAGCATGGCCCCCACGGCGCCTGCGCCAGCGTCCGGCTCGTTCGCCAAGCGCAAGAACCCGTTCCAGTACCACACGCCCATCGACGCATACGAGACCATCAAGATCGTCGTCATGTGTCTGCTGGGCGTGCCACTGCTGCGCATCGTGCTCATCCTGGCCGCTGTGCTGGTGCTGGCGCTGATAGGCAATCTTGCTATGCTTTGCTACACGCCGGTATCCGGCAAACGGCTGCCTCGCTGGCGCCGATGGATTGCAGCGCCGATTCCTCTGCTCACGCGACTGATCTTGTTCTTCCTCGGCTTCTACTGGATCTCCGTGCGGTTCCCCGACGGCGCCAAGTCGCTGGACAAGAAGAACATGCCGCGTATCATCCTGTGCAACCACGTCACGTTCATCGAAGGTCTGTTCCTGCTGTACTACCTCTCGCCCAGCATTGCCATGAAGGAAGAGGTCGGGAGCGCGCCGCTGCTGGGCAACGTCGTACGCACCATCCAGCCCATCCTGATCAACCGCAAGACGAGCGAGGGCCGCAAGAAGGCGCTGCAGGACATCGCGGACCACATGGCCAGCACTGAGCTGCCGCCGCTGCTCATCTTCCCCGAAGGCACGACGTCCAACCAGGACTACCTCACACGGTTCAAGGTTGGATCCTTTGCCGCGGGCACGCCCTGCCAGCCAGTGACCGTGCGCTACCCATACAAGCACTTTGACGTGAGCTGGACGCCAACGGTCTCAGGTATCTACCTGTTCTTCCGCATGATCTGCCAGGTGTACAACCGCCTCGAGGTGGAGTTCCTGCCGCCGTATTACCCGACAGAGGCCGAAAAGGCTGCGCCAGAGCTCTACGCTGACAACGTGCGCCAGGTCATGGCCGCGTCGCTTGGCGTGGACTGCACGAACCACGCTTTCGAAGACGTCGCGCTGCTGCTGCACGGCAACCGCAACTACGTGCATGAGCACGTTGTGGGCGTCACGGACGTGCACGAGGTCGTGCACCTGACCTCGCTGCGTGGAGCGGACATCGACAAGCTGGTCAAGTACTTTGCCAAGCACGACCTGAACAAGGACGGCACGATCTCGCTCGAAGAGCTACAGAACCTCTTCCCGGAGGACGACGAAGAGCTGCTCAAGCGGCTGTTTACTCTGGTCGATGCCGATGGCAACGGCCAGATCGACTTCCGCGAGCTCTGTCTCGTACTACGCGTGCTCAGTAGCAACAGCACCAGTCTGGACGAGCTCACCAAGTTTGCTTTCAGTCTCTACGACGTGGACAAGAACGGCGTGGTCGACGTGCACGAGCTTGAGCAGCTGCTGGCATTCAATGCCAAGTTCTACGGTCTCTCGTCCGTCTCTGTGAGTGAAGCCATGGACTTGATCGAGTGCACGGATGGCCAGGTCACGTTCACGCAGTTCCAGAGGCTGGCGGAGCAAAATCCCGAGCTGCTGGGCCATGCCAAGTCCACAATCGAGATCTTGCGTGGCTCGCTTCGCGAGTAAAGGGAAGCCTGCTGCTGTCCATTCATTCATGTGCTGCGTACGAACACAAGAGAGACCATTTGCGGTCCACTGAAAACTCAAAACAATTCGGAAAATGGCCATAACGTTTACGAGAATATACGTGTGATGACCTGATTTGTAGGCGACTCTTCATGCTCGGGTATTATAATCGATGCTGATTCGCTGAAAATGGATCAAACGCCTTGTTTTCAGCGAATCACTGCTTGAATACAGAATAAAAAGTATCTTTGGAGCATCATCATGACTGATTAGGAGTCTGGCGACTCCACCCACAAACCAAAGATCCACGTGAACCCCTAGCTAAGCACTGCTCATTCATCCTTTCTCCAATGACCGACTATTCCTCTCTCCATGCGCATGTTGCCACGCTGTGGGCGGACAACACCAACTTGGTGCGCTGCCGCGTCGTGCCCCGCACGCGTCTGGAGCAAGCAGGCGAGAACTTCCACGTGAACCTGACGAACGCGATCCAGAGCATGCCGGTCATGTACGACGTCGCGTTTGAGTCGCCTGTGGGCCAAGTGCAGCTGTACCCAGAGCCGACCGCTTTCTACGATATCTCCTCGTGGATGGAGAGCACGACCGCGTGCTTTGGCGACATGAAAACCATGGGCAACAAGCCTTGGGCGCACTGCCCTCGCTCCTTTCTACGCCAGCAGGAAGCTCTACTCAAGGACAAGTTTGGTGTCACGGGTTCTATCGGCTTTGAGTTGGAGTTCCAACTGCTGCAGCAAACCAAGGAGCCAGTGGACAGCACATTGTATTGCGAGACCAGAGCGTTCCGGACCGGGAAGTCCTGGGCTGTCGTGAAGCACATTGTTGAGTGTCTGCAGAATGATCTCGGTATTCCTGTGCTTCAGTATCATCCAGAATCGGCCAGCGGGCAGTTCGAGATCAGCATTGGCACGTTTGTTGTCGCTACTGAAGCGTCTCCGTTGAGATATGGAGACGACAGCGTCCAAGTCCCCAGTCTAGTGGACGCGGTCGACCGTCTCGTGCTTGCGAGGCAGTGCATCGCAGGCATCGCGGCTCAGTATGATCTCCAAGCCACGTTTGTGCCCAAGCTGAGCACCCACGAAGCTGGTAACGCGGCGCATATGCATCTGGGCTTGCGCGAGGCTGGCGAGCAAATCAAGAACGTCTTCGCGTCACGTCCTGAGATCGCAGAAGGGTTTTTGGCTGGCCTACTCCAGGAGTTACCGTCCATGGCGATGGTGCTAGCTCCAAGCTTTAACTCGTACGCTCGCCTGCAGCCGAAATGCTGGGCCGGTGCCTACCATTGCTACGGCTACGAGAACCGAGAAGCTCCGATTCGCTTGATCAGCGACCTCACGGACTCGACCTTGTCCAGCGTCGACCACTTCGAGCTCAAGACTCTGGACGCCACTGCGAATCCCTACCTGGC
The DNA here is from genome assembly GCA_023335875.1 of Elongisporangium prolatum. NCBI lineage: Eukaryota > Oomycota > Peronosporomycetes > Pythiales > Pythiaceae > Elongisporangium > Elongisporangium prolatum. The sequence goes on from JAADVW010000273.1 coordinate 13,824, forward strand.
AGTCGGTGCCGTGTTATCTGCTGGAATCCTGGGTATTGAGAAGGGATTGAAGCTTCCAGCGCCACTCAATGTGGATCCAGCCACGCTGCCACAGCAGGATCAGCCAAGGTTGCTTCCTCGATCGTTGAGCGAAGCCATCGACAGATTTAAAGGTGGAGGCGGCATGTGGAAAACCATTTACTCTGAGAGCTATTGGGATCTGCTGCTCAAGCTTCGACAGGCAGAGAACGACTACTACGGAAGCCTGGAGCCTCAAAATGCGCTAGCGCAGCTAGTCCAGCGCTTTTAATCCTCACGGAAGAGACTGGCAATATGCTGCACTGGATGACAGTTGAACTGTAATTTCCAAGAGCTTCAAGCACTGAAGAAGGTTCATAGCTTATCTCAAATACTGATTTAAGAGCTTTTTGGGGACAAAGAAGATGCGTTATCAGATTTGTCCATCTGAGCCGCTCTCAGTTCCAATGAGCGTCTGCCCTTCGTAAGGGGGCTTCTGCGCTTAGCCGTCCAGCAGCTGCAGTGCTCACAATCGCTGCGATATGCGCCGCCATGGCGAGTGTGCTAGTGTTTCTTCAGCCCGAGACTACGACTACCAAAGTCTGCTCTACAAATGCCGACTCTGTCATGCTGGCTGAAGCTGTTGCATCCAGACTTATGCCAGCAGTCTGTGAGAGCGTGTGCAAGCTATCGCGCGACAATCTAGCGAACACGATCTGCGCAACCAATGGCAAGATCTACCTCAACTCGTACTTCTTTGCCAATCAGTGCAAGAACGCGTCGCTGACACGAGTGACCGACTGGAACGGAGACTCCTGTCCATACAGCTGCACGAAACCTGTCAGCTGCCAGGAGATTGGCATCTATCTATGTGGATCGGATGGCAACGTCTACTTCGGCTACTGCAGTCTCTACTCGGCGCAATGCGTCGATCCGTCTATCGAGAGAATCGAGTGTCCAACTGATCTGTTAATATGACCAAACGCAGGTAAGTTCTTCGGCTTGATAGGGAGAGTATTCCTAGAACTCGTCCAATAGAACTGGGAAAAGGCCATGCAAATAATACTATACCCGATCTCCACTCATACTGAACTCAACTCCACTGGAATTGGAAAGAATAGTCCACGCCTGCGAGAAACCAGCCTTCCGCGTCAGCATCACAACAGCATCAAGCACAAGACATGAGCTCAGCGTACCGTTGTGTTGGACAGTGAATTGGAGCAAGATAATGACCCAGACCATAAACACGCCTTGGAGAATCGTGTTTTCGCGTTCCAACACATTGGCGAGCAAGTGCAGAGCTGAGATCTTCAGCTGCCAATTCATTATCAAGTGAACGTACAAGAGCGATGCGAGCTCTAGCATTGCGTACACAGCGATGTTTTGCACTGTTCGAGTGAACTTGACTGGGTCTAGATGCTGCGTCTCTGGATAAAATTCGGCGTTGGGCAAGTGGAACAGAACGGAGAGATATAGCGCGTAGAAAATCGGCACAGCGAACTCAATGAACTCTGTGACAATGATCTGTTCGCACTCGACGAGGAGAGCGTGGATACTGCTGTCCAGGCGGAATAATTGGCTCGCGGTCTTGGTCGCTCGCGCTGCAGATTCTATTGTAGGTCCAGAATGTGGAATTTTCGCTGCAGGAGAGATCGCATTGCGCGGAAAGATCGACTGGCTGCCCAAGGAACGAGTTATAGTCGCCACTCTGCGCATGGATTTTACAAGCAGCTCTCTGTGGTCAGTGGTGCTGGTCTTGGCCAATTCCTTCTTCACGCGTCGAATGGATTTGCGCAAATTACGAAGGTGATAAATGTTCTGGATCGTGTCAACCGCCATAAGCCCGGCTCCTGATAGAATTGATGTTGCTGATTGCATGCACTTGAATAGATAGAGAGCGTCAAAGAGCCTCACAGCCACCAATGCGTACGCATTCGCAACTGGAATCCCTGCCGATTGCTGAGTTACCAACCATCTCATGAAATACTTGACCACCGGAAGCACAAGAACGAACGCCACTTGGGCGTAACCTTCAAGTCGAATATACACCGCATTGTACGCTGGATAAACCAATATCAGCGCTCCCTGGATCCAGGCCAGCTTCTGTGCAGTTCTGATCTCTCTTTGGATATCTGGGTTCATGCGGATCTTGGATAAGCCGATGCACTTGGCAGTACAAATGGTGGACGATAGATGCCACGCCGGATTTGTAAGCAGAACCATGAACGGGACTGGAAAACGCCAGAATTGAGCAAGCATGAGTGCGTACAACTCCACTCCGATTGTCGCGCCAATGGCAATGAATACAGCGTGTTTCAGGCTCAAATTCCCCGAAGGGATAAGTACTGTTGCATGAATTGCCATCCCAAGTGACAACGCAGCGCATGAGAAGGACAGGCGGATCCAGTAGACCCAGTTGGCTCTCCAGCCTTCGCTCGGCGGTCGAAGAGGCAGCAGCTCGACTAAAATTGTGAATGCGAACGCTGGTGTCAACGTCAGTGCGCAGACAGTGAGCACGCGGAGCCATGAAGTCGACTCGGTGTACAGCAAGATGCAGCAGTTCTTTTGGGCACTTGTGCGGTCGACTATTTACAACAAACCAGCATATACGGTCAGCTGTAGTACAGCATGGAGTAAGCCAGCCTCACCACTTTGTCCAGGCACATCGACCGCGTTGGGCGCGCTCATTATCACTCCCGTTTTACAATCACGCATCAGTATTGTGGCTCTATACATAGATCACCTTATTTCGGTGCAGCGACTTTATCTCTCGACCAACGAGCCGGATTTGCTTTGTTATTAACGTGACTGAGTTGAATTAGCGAAAATGAAAGATTGGGAATGCGGGCATTAGACCTGGAGATACTGGCCACCAGTCGAGTCCACGTGCGCACCAACTGTGGCAGCAGAGCTGCTTGAAAGAGTGTCCACTGAGTAAGCCTGGATCATCGCTGGCTGCTGATAGACACCATCGAGGAATGTAAACGACTCATCACGGCGTTCTTCGTCAATCTCACAGCATTTGTCCAGCGGCAGGTGGAGCGAGGCTGCACGGAAGTCGTACAGGTTGATCATCTTCCAGTAGAACAGCCAAGTGCAACAAGGCAGCGCAATGGAGAAAAGGATCGTGATGGATCCGGCGGATTTTAGCGTCAGCAGGCCAAACAGCGTGCACTGAGCCACAAACAGAGCCCCGACGATGAAGTTGAACAGCGGAGGCCAGAAGACGCCGCTGGAGTTGCTGATTGCCCACTTGCTCTGAGCCACGACCAAGAAATAATGGCGATAAATCACATCTGCCGCCAGGAAGTAGACGGCGCCGACGAGTCCAACCAGTGGCGCGATAGGTGCAAAGACTATCACGACCAGGAAGACGAGGTAGAGCTTAGCCAACAGGAACGCAGTGTCGTTGTCGGCATTGTAGTTGAGAGGATCCAGTCCCATCCATGGGTGGCGCGAAGGAAGTTGGGCGTACGCTGGCGCCAGAAGACGATGCAGCAGATCTTGGATCACTGGAGCGACGCGCAGAAGAAGCAGCGTGAGATCCACGCAGATCTGCACGATCATGTACGTGATGAACAACATGTACTGACTGGCGATACTGCTGCCCAGGAACTTGAAGACGCTCTTGGGTTGATCCACAATCGCCAGTAACTGCGTGACGATCGACCCCGTGACGGTCGCCACAAAGAACATCTGGAAGAACTGGAAGTAGCAGAGTTTGCTGAACAGACTGGCATCGACCTCTGTGATGGATAAGTGGCCTTCCCGCGTCGCCAGCAGCTTGAAAATGGTTTTGGCCAGCGTGTTCATGAGCGAGAGCACCAGCGGAGCTGCCTGCTCCAACGCCTTTTGGACCCACGGATGCACTGTGAAAAACCGATCGACGGACGGGAAGGTCGTTCGCAGTCCTTCGGCGCTCGCAAGAGAAGAGACGAAAGCCGTGGGAATGGTCCAGAACAGCACGATCACGAAAGTGCAGAGCGAGGCGAACAGCGCCCATTGGCGCTTGGTGGCGTACGGAAGTCCAAAATTCTCCCAGAGAATGTCTCGGATGTGAGGAGCCGGCAGAATGTGCATCTCCGTCGGGTTCTCTGTCTGCAGCAGCTGCTGAGCGGATTGCACCGAACGGATGGACCGGAAGCTCACAAAGGCACAACTGCGTACAACTTGTGGGTCGTAAATCACTTCACTGGAAGCACCGGCCGGGGACTTGGTGTCTGTCTTTTGCAGCAGAGGCGTGGACTCGTTGGTCTTCTTGGAGCCCGCATACAACACCGGCTTGGCCAGCTCCTGACGGATTGTGGACCAGGAGATGCCATGGTTCTTGAGGAAAGATCCATACTGAAGGTCCTGCGTCGAATCTTGTGGAGACCCGAACTGCTTCTTGAGCGTCTCCTTGCGCTCTGTGAGAATGGCGTCATTGAGTTGGTCCAGCTGCTCCGAGTAGTACTGCACGTCGACTGTCCCAGAGCGGCTGCAGAGGCCCCGTCTCGTACTGGGCTTGATCGAAGCGGCTTGTGCTTTGGCTGCATCCAGATGGCTCAATATAATGCGGCGCTGGTCAAAGAGCTCTTCAAGGTGGCGGCACTCGACGCCAATGTACGCGCTGTAGACCGAGTCAGGGAAGAGGTAGTCCATGTACGCCATGAGCGTCTGGGGGCGACGCAGCGCATGCGGAAGGTCCGAGACCACGATCGAGTACTGCGCGGCCTCCTTGCGAGCCAGGAATGCGTGGCGCTGCGTGCGGTAGGCTCGATACTCTTCCAATACGAGCCACATGACGTACGCGCTGATGACGTACGCAGCGACCACCGCGACTGTGAGACGCCAGCCCACCACATTAGCGATGCTGATGCGGTCGATGATGTCCACTGCCGTCGGGTTGCTTCCGCTGGTGCTGTCTGGGTCCTGGGCCAGAGTGTTGGCCTCTGCGTCAGCGTAGAGCGGGCAGAGCACGATAGACGAGAGCACGCAGACCACAGCGACGCGCAGGCTCATGCGAGCGAAGCGCAGGATCACCCACGCGTCCATGCCGCTCTGTGCGACGATCTGGTCGTCGTCCAAGTGCCAGAGCCTCGGGACCCACGCGAAGAAGCCCTTGTCCTGGTCCTTGAACACGTCCGAGCCGAAGACGCTGGGCCAGCAGCGACGCAGCAACTCGAACAGCAGCCATCCACACACTGCGACGGGTCCGTAGAGCTTGAGGCTTGTGAGCAGCACAGCACTCGCAGCGCTGGACGTCATTCTCTCCTCTTGAGAATCCAAATCAGGTGGCCAACGTCACTTCAGCTCAACCGGTTCTCTACCGGTATATTCACATGCTAATTGTTGCACTGCGATAAATGATTCTCAAAAAAAAAAACAATTTCACGTGCGAGAAATATAAACGAGAACATGTTGTGGAGGAGACGAGAGACCATGTATACACTGCCGGCCGGAATATTAGTGCCACGCAACAAAAACGCGATATCTCGACAACCACTGCGAATTTGGAAACGCTGTTTGACTATGTAGTGGGTCTTTGTAGGGGCAAAAAGGGGTTTGTGCTACGGCAGCCGATATCAAGCTGTGTGACTACAAATTTCCAGAAAGGCACCTGGCCGAAATTTAGAGCCACTACAATACTCTTGAATCCACTATGCTAAAGAATGATGGTCACACATGGGACGACTGGCCACGTGTTCGTTTCGAGAATGGGGCGTGGGCTCCCACTGACGGAAGAGGAGCGGGGCAAGGCGCTCGCGAAGTGCCGTGGTGCACGCGCTGGAGGCGCCAGACAGCGAGAAGCAGACCGCCGGCCGGAAGCCGCTCATTTCCGAGCGAGAGGCGCGCCAGATCCTCCGTGCCGCTGCAACAGGCAACTTCACGGGGCGGCAGATCCACGACGACTACAAGATCACCGCTAGTGTACGTACTGTGCGTAAGCTCATTTCGAATTGCGATTTCTTAGTCTATACTAAGATGGAGCGAACGATTGAGCTCAGTAAGGCGCACAAGGAGGCTAGGATTGCATGGGCGAAAGCGGTAGTTAGACTTGGAAACAAATGGGACTGTGTCATTTTTTCAGATGAAAAGAAGTTCAACCTTGACGGACCCGATGGATTTAAGTTCTATTGGCGAGATGTACGACAGGACCCCAAAACCTGTGACAAGCGGCAGCTCGGCGGCGGCAGCGTTATGGTCTGGGGGGCTTTCTCCGACAAGGGGAAGACTGAGCTTGTCGTCCTCCGTGGGCGACAGGCATCGTCTGACTATATACACGGCTTCCGAATACCTACTCCCTTTCGCTCACCTACACTACGGTACTGACTTTCTACTCCAACAAGATAACGATTCAATCCATGTCTCTCGAGAGACCAGTTTTTTTCGAGGAATAGAGTATTCAGCTACTGGATTGGCCGGCGAGATCCCCGATCTCAATTCGATCGAAAATGTGTGGTCCCTCCTGTCCGCCAAGGTCTACTCCAACGGGAAGCAGTACCGCACGACCACCGAGCTTGCCACGGCGATCCAAAAAGCCTGGGAAGTAATTCCCCAGGACACACTCAATAAACTCGTCGCGTCAATGCCCAAGCGCTGTACGAGGTGATCGAACGCCGTGGAAACAAGACGCACTATTAGCGAACATTCTAGTGACATACACTCTGTTAATATAATAAAATGTATGGTCTTTGGTGGCTCTAAATTTCCGCTAGGTGCCTTTTTGGAAATTTGTATGGAAGGTTAGTCACACAGCTTGATATCGGCTGCCGTAGCACAAACCCCATTTTGCCCCTATAAAGACCCACTACATAGTTAAACAGCGTTTCCAAATTCTCGGTGGTTGTCGAGATATCGCGTTTTGGTGGGTGGCTTTACTATTTAGGCCGGCAGTGTAGAACAGATCTCGAACATGGAAGCGTCCATGTCGAAGGTAATGAAAATGCTCCATAAACTACCTCAAGCCCGCCTCCCCCCTCGTCCCGTAAAATACCTAACGGTTACGTGGCTGTGGATTGCTCCATTTTGGTCTCATTATCGGCACGTTGGGACGAGAGGGACGCATCCCTGTATGTTATCCCAATGTCCCAGACGTTATATCGGTACCCCTATCGCCCCTCACTGGGAGCATCTGCAGGTAACCGCCGCATGTATCATTTGTGTGCTTGCGAACGAGGGAAGCGCGTTTTGACCCGACGGCGTATCCGTAGCTCATTTGGCATCGTCGGCCATGGAATCAGCGGCTTCGTCACCAGCGGCATCGATTGCATCTCTCGTGCCTTCGTCGACCCGCTAGGAGTGTCAGAAGCTCCGGCAGCTGGGACGTCGGATGCAGTCTCGAGTATCACCGTGGTACTCTCAAGCGCGACTACTCGTCACGCACACCAACGCCAGCCCCGCAAACGAGAACGCCGCGTGCGGTAGCACCGCTACCTCGACCATCGCCGGTCGGGTCCACGCCGCAACCCAAAATCCAGTCCTCTCCGCACATTGTGTCACCCCGACGCTGTCCCCAGATCACGGAGAAGCTTGTGAAGGAAGCGAACAAACTCCCGATCGTGTCCCTGGACAAAACCCGGGAGGCACCGGAAGGAATCGAAGAAAAAAAAAAAAAGCGACCTCATCCTATCGTTGATGGGGACGATAGCGACGATAGTGACGATCGCGCTGTGGACGAAGACCACGATGATGATGAGGACTACGAGGACGAACAGGACGAACAGGACGCTGAGCAAGATGAGGAGCACGATATGGAGCAAGAAGACGAGCAAGATGAAGAGCAAACGCAAGCGCAAGGTCCCCAACGTGCTCAAGGTAAAAGTGGAAAAGGATCTAACGACGACAGTTTGAGGATCTCTGTTCCTGGGCCTCAACGGGTTCACGAGAGGTGGGAAGCAAGGAATGCATACAAGAAAGAGTACATGACTGCAACCAATCAAATCATCGTGCGCGCTGAAGTGGTGTCGTGCCAGATCAGGAATAGCAGAATTATGAAAACGAAAAGTGCGCAGCGATTAGTGGCGGCTGGCAAGCCGGTACGGCTCGTGCCGCTAGAGTGGAAGACGTACCAGAGCAGATACATTTGCACCCACGGATGGCCAGAGAAAGACCGCGGTACGGGAAAGCGACCGCGCGGACGCTTCGAGGTACTGGTTGCCATTTTCACTTCCTCGTGCAAATGAACTACGCGGACGTATCCCAAGACTGGCGCCTGTTTGTGGAACGTGGCTACTACTACCACAATCACCCGGTCGGCGAGGCCACGTACGATACGTACTCTGCGTCTCGTGGAATCACTGATCCAGCGATCGCGGCGCAGATAGATACCATGGTATCTTGCGGGGCGACAAGAACGGCGATCATAGATTTTCTGTTGCACAGGAAGTCGACGTCGTGAAGAAGGACGTGGACAACATCGTCCAGTCGCACTGCACAGCCGTAGGACTAAGGACGACGAGTCGGAGACTGCAACCGTTCTGGAGGAGTTTGTCGAGTGTGACGAAGGCTTGTCGTGACGGTCGACGAGACCGAAGCGGGCGAGACTGGCGTGATTTCGATTACTACTCGTCACATACGCAATATGTTTGCTCGGATCCAGCAGTCTGTTATTGAATCCAATGGAGATTGGCACATGGATAAAGCCTTAGCGCACCTCAAGCGGGCGAACCCCCGATTGCTATCGGTTGATCCGGGTTATAGAGACCTGAACGAGATTCGGATGATTCAGTCTCATTTCGACGAGGTGCGAATCTTGATCTGTCACTTCCACTTGATCAAGCATTTAGCATTGAAGTCGCGCCAGCCCGATTTCGGCAAGCTGTCGACGGAGGATCACAAAGCACTGGATCATATTGTACACAACACGACTTACGCAGCCTCGTCAGAAATTTACGAAACTAACCGCTTGGCACTCGTGGAACGCTGTAAGAACCAAGGCTTCACAGGATTTAGTGAATACATGGAGAAAAACTGGAACTCCTGTAAGCCCATGTGGGATCTCTATCTGCGTGCGAAGCTACCGCATTTCAAAAATCACACCAACAACAGATTCAAGAGCTTTTTTGGAAAGTTCAAGGACGGAGTAAGCAGCACTACCAGCATGGCACGTTGCGTTGAAGCCATCGTGCACTCTGCTTGCCGTTATGAAAACGAATACAACTCCGGCGGATGCGTCCTGGACGCAATGTGAATCGCAATAACGATGAGGAAATGAGCAACGTCCTGCTCTTCACGAACCACTATGTCGCGCAGCAAATCGAGCCCGAGTATTGCTGCGGCGACGCAACGCTGTGGAAGTTACATCTACAACGCGAACGACGCTAACCAGGCCGTTGTTGTTCGTGGTACCCATCGGGAACACAAAGTAAGCTTGGTGGACTGGAACTGCGATTGTCCCTTCGCCATGTCTATGCGAATGCCATGTCGCCACGGCCGCGCTGATAGCTCCGGCCCTCCATTTCTGCGTGTGATGTGCCTGCATTGTGCGCGTTGAAGTCGCAGGATGACTTTTTTTCATAGTCAGTCTCATACAGATCACTACTGTGGCTGCTATTTTTACGTACCAGGAATATTACTGTTTTAAGTCACCTTTTGCTGTAATATTTGATTTGAGTCACCTATTACAATTTTCCCAATAAAATACTATAGTGTGGTCCACACTTCATTATCAGAAATTAAGACTTAGACCAGCTTGGTATAGCTGTTAGACAAGGATGCAGAGGGCGTGAACTGCGTGCCGATGTGCTGCGTCAGCGTCATATCCACGATCTCGACGTGGCGCACGTTGATGCAGCCTTCATTTCCATCTTCAGCGGCCACGAGATGGGTCTTGTCCGTTGTAGCTTCCGGCTTTAAAGACGCAGTGACCAGCCGAGACGGATACAAGTGCGCATACACGATAATGGCAGCGACGCCCTGCAAGGAGAGCTTCTGCGGCTGCTTAAGTTTCGATTGACCCAGTGCACTGCAGGCCACTGCAGCCACGGCCATGATCGCCAGCAGGGCAACGCCAGCGTAAGCCAGATACACAGACACGCGAGGCATCGACAGAACTGCAGATAGCCACTCGCGATTGCCGTCAAACGCCAGAGCCTCTCCGCCATCCAAAGTCGAGTCTTCGATCGTGTCTCGCACAGCAGCCGACTGGAAAAGCCACAGCAATGCTGCTGTGTAGGCTGGCTGGTAGGAATCAGTTGAATACATGTGATCCTGGACGACTCCATCAACGTAGCTCGACCACGTGTAGCTGCAGTTGCTGCCAGAGAGATTGCGCCAGGCGTCACTGCCAGAGGAGAGCGTCAACTCTGATGGGACAATGACGTCGCCCTGCAGAGATGACGACGTTTGCGTCTCGGCCTTGGCCAGCACCTGCCAGTCTAGGACAGTGGAAGGATCGTCGAGCTCGTTGGGCACCGGAATGTGGCCTTCTCCGACCACAAGATGCTGTGCTATACCCTTCAGAGGGAAGTACAGTCCATTGCAGCCTTCATCCGAGTCGCAAGCGGCTTCATACACTTGGGCGAGGTCCGTGGTGTTCCAAGCCAGCCGGCCAGTGGTCACTGAAAAGGTCCTGGTCGGGTTCTTGAGCGTCAGACTATGGTTCGCGGCGTCCAGCGCGATCTCTTCAGCCGAGATGTGATGTGCGAGACTGAACACCATAACGGACGAGTTCGCAATGGCCTGGCAGCTGGATTCGCCAAACGCCAGCAGATCGGGGTCATTGGAGCCCACGGCCTCGTTGCAAATGCGAATGAGTCGCACCTGGTCCTGTAGCGTGCCTCGCGCATTGGGCGTTTCCATCACACACGCAAAGTCGTTGCAGCTCTCTCGCGTGTCCAGGGCGAACGTGACATCGTCTGCGCTCTCTTGATTCAGATACGACCGCAACAAAGCGTCGCTCTCTGGCAGCAGAAACGTGACGGCTTCAAACTTGATCTGTGGCGATAGCTTGACGCTTGAAAAGCTTAATCCGATGTTGTTGTGCGAGAGGTTCGACCACTTGAACGCTCCAGTGCCATAGTCGGCCTCCAATTGCTGTGTAGCGTTCTGCATGAAGCTCTGAATGTTGTAGACCAGCTGCAGCGGATCTCTGGACTTGATCGCCTCGTACAGCGACAGCGGCGTGAAGATCGAATTCGGACTTGCGAATTGTTGCCAAAGCAGGAAGAAGCCGTAGGAAAACAGCACAGCGCTCTGATCCACGTCTCCGTCCGGAAACGACGACTTGGCGGTCGTCGTGAGCGGCTCAGTCATCGTGAATGCCAGAGACGTCTCACTGGCCTTGGACTCCGGCAGCAGACTCGCCATCCAAGAGGTCGAAGGGAAGCCAAAGGAGATCGAGGCCTGCGGCAGATCTGTCGTGTTGCCCTTGGATGCTAGACACGTCGTCTGCGGATTCAGCGCCTGGGGACGAAGTCGACTGCGCAGGATCGAGTCAGTGGCCGGGTAACCGCTACTCAGCACTGTGCTGATGGTCGAGCTGACTTGCAAGGCGTTGTTAGTCTCTGATGCCGCGTTAAAGCTCACGAGGTCGCTCGTCTTGATGATATACTCCAGTTTAACTGGAGCGAACTGCACATTCGTGGAGCTGAGGCCCTGGAGCAATAGCCACGTGATCAGGAAGGCCGTGATCTTGGGTGCATACTTCATCACTTGCGACTTGTCGGCCTCCAGAACCCACGGCGACGCGAAGCTGAGGAAGAAGACAGGCAGCAGTACAGTCACACACGCGTAGAGCGGGATGGCCAGCAGGGCGCCGATGGAGCCAGAGTGCCACATGCACGCTTCCAGCAGCTGCTGTCTCATGGGCTCTGACAGCGCCGTGCCGTTGACCACTCGGACCTGATTGCCGCGGTTGTACATGTTCAGTATGGCGGACAGCGTGACAACCACTGCCGTCGAGAGCGCGAACGTCCGCAGTAAATGGACGTGGAGGAAGACGGGCAATCGGCCAGAGACCGTCAAAGACGGAGGCGCAACGCGCTCAAGGTCCATCTCTCGCTTGGTCCAGAGTCGGCAGGTTGAACAATGAGGTCGAATTGCTGGCATCGATGGAGGGAAAGAGGTCGCCTTCTATTGGAGTTGATTGCCCAGCCAGTGCAGGTTTCCGTACTAGATTGGCTGCTGGTTGGCCATGGATCACGCCAGCAAGCAACTCACGAGGTCAGTTCGAAAACACTGAGACTAGTACCGCTGATGAGGAGTCAATTGCAACGACTAGCGTAACGTAGGGACCTCTCTCAGACGCATACACACAGCGACACGCGCACGCATGGCAGACGGCGTATGTTGCTCTTCTTGTCCCAAGTGACGATAGCGTACTGTCAATGCCATATTACTAGCCCCTCTTTCATTTTGGTACTTGGATGGTCCAACCTTCAGGATTGATGCCTGATTTCAGCAGCTCTACTATAAATCTTGCGTCCAATAGATCTTGCTATTGAATTATTAAGTTGACATTGAAAGAATACAGATTCGCATTCGTGGAGCTACTCAGAACACTTCGACGAGAATGAGTCGCGCCTTCACGGTGTCGGACACAAGGCCTACGGTGAAGGCACAGGCCTTGAGCGCCAGGTCGTCGCCAGGACGTAGTCGCATCGCTCGGCCTGGCAGTGGCGGCGCGTGTACATCTGTCTCCGAAGCGATGACAACAGTGCACTCGGTCAATGCGATCAACACGGCTTCTGTGGGCAGCTCCAGCGACAGCTCACTCGCGCCGTGGTCGTGTGACAGCGTGATGCGGTACACGCGGCACTCGCGCTTGTCTTCGAGAGTCACGATCGCCGGGTGTTCGTGCAGTGGGATCTGGTCGTGCAGTTGAATCTGGTGCTTCTCTTTGAGTAGTTCCACTTCCACGATGAACAGCGGCAGGTCGTGGGTCGTGATCACGTGCGCCAACTTGTCAACTGTGTGATCGCGGCAGAACACGTCGCCTCCATGGATCGTGAGCGGTCTCGGGGACGAGCCTACGGGCTGTTCCGTTGCCTGCAGGTCCTGGATGCAAACGTAGATGCCGTACTTGATGTGCTGGTGCCACTTGCAGGTCGTGTGCGGCGGGAATTGCACGCAGACCACGCGCATGAGGTCGCTCTTCCAACGCTGGCGGTGCAGCGGCTCGTCGTCCACGGGCACTACTTTCACGTGTGATTGCGATGTGCTTAGTACGTCGACTGCGCCCATGGTCTCTGGTTGGTTGGTCTTCTACTTTGTTCTGCGCTTGTTGGGAACTGAGCTCCATGGCGTTTGGGCAAAGCTGCTGCATGTCACATGGTGTTTCTATGCGCACCTGAACTTTGGCACGCAAAGCCCAAGCAGAGAACCTGTGACATGTGAGCAAAGAAATATGAATTTGAGATCATGGAAACACGTGCCCTTTGTGCATTTCTCAAGCAAGAATCCTGCTGTCAACGTGCCATCGCCCCCAAGACGTGATCTGATATAGACGGACTATTGGTTAATGATGTTGCTTTCGTACTCAAGTTCTCGACAGACAACTTGTGCTATTGATCGATCAATTGCGATTTCGAGAATCATACGAACTCAAGTGCAGAATTATCGTGATCTTATCAACGGCTGGAAACAAGATCGCTTGGATCAGTTTAGATTAACCCCTCTCCATTTTTGATTGAATCCGGTGATTCTGCTGGTACTTTTAACGTACGAGACGCCATTTCTTGTTCGTGCTCGCCCAACGGAGTCTATAGAAGACTGGAAAATGTTGGCCCCCAATCGCAAAGAGCTTGCCGGCTCAGACGTCATATATATATCAACGTACTGGATCAATACGCAGTCCGGATGTTGTGACTCGGAGTCATTGTCAGCAGCGTCTCTCCCATATTGTCATCGTTTTTTATCGTTTATTGTATAATGTTGATTGAAGTTATGCCGCTAGCCCTTGTGAAGGATGACTGGGCTTCCAGTTGGGTTCTCTGGCTCCGATGTTTCATCACGTCACTGAATGTCTCTCTATTTTAACATTTACATGCAATTCAACACACTACTGCAAACGACGAATTTATCCATACGGATTGCAGGAGTTTTTGTATTGGAGCGGCGGGACTCGCAAACAACATATTTATCCGTACTTTGTTTTGATTGGCTGAAAAAACATTTCTTTGACAAAAACGATTTGAATTTGATCATTTCATCATCAAATAAATTGATTTTAGTTAAAAGCACTGCGGGAATCGCATCCTGGAAACTCTTCACATTTGTCGATTTCTGCAGCTCCTCGAAGGCTACAATGGTGCGCTTGATCATCGCGAGTCGTTTTTCAGCAGCAGTCGCCTGGATCGTCGGCTCACGAAGCCACAACGAGCGAAGCTTAGACTTTAGGGGGCCCATGACGCCCACGTCGAGCGGCTGACAGACAGCGGTAGCATTAGCAGGTAGTGGGCACACGGCGCAGCACGCCTCCTCCGCAACTAACTCTTTGCTTTCTTCGCTCACGTGGGCGTCGAAGTTGTCGAGCAACAACACGCTAGGTCCTTCCACTTCATACTTGAGGCACTCTGTCACATACTTCTTCCAGGCTACTGCATCCATCCACGCATTTTGCTGAGCAGCAAAGCAGTGGCCTGGAGGATATGTAGGCAACTCTTCTCTCTCTGTTGCCCCCTGGGGTACCACGCACAATAAACATGATCGGCAACTTCTTACCATCAGCACGTATGGTTAGCCTTGAGGCGGGCGGAGTTCTATTGACCTTGGACGATCCACCACGACGTACCCAAATGCGATAGGGCGGCGTGCCATAATAGACAGCCATCTCATCCACATTTAGGATTTCGTGCGGACCATACACACCGTTTTCTTCCCAGATAGACTTGGCAAAGCTTGCCTTTGTTGCTAGCAACTCATTGCTTGGTTTTTTGGTATGACAAGGCACGCGCTGAGAGAATCCGTGCCTAACATGGGTAATATAATAAATTTCAGAAATATTACATGTTAAATTTAGTATAGGAGCAATAAATACCTATGAACGAAGCTGACAGAGACGCATGAGGGAGTCATACGCAGCTTTGTCGTTTTTTGTGTGTGGCTATCTTGTACTTCGAGTTCTCAACCTCTTCTGTAGCGAGGTACTCATCCAGCCAGTCCAATTGATGCTCCTTCATGTACTCTATCATGGTCACGGATGCCACCACCTACAGTAAGAATATACGTAATTGACTTCTAATTTCACGAGCACTACTACTCCAGAAAAGATCACGTACCTTTTCGTCACGACGGAGATCTTTCATGCAGTTGACAAGGTCTAGAGAGAAGGGAATGAGCTCATCCCTTCCCTGTCCGCCAAGCGTGAGCCCGCATCTGGGACCCGGTAAACGTGACCAGACGGGCTTCAGCCTTGAGCCAGTCGCCTTACGCCAGTCGCGCAGTGTAGTAATAGGTACAGTCAGCTGCGATGAAACGCTTGAAAAGGATTCCCCTTAGCGAAACATCTCAAGCGCTTCGTGCTTAGTCTTGATCGCGTACCTGGCATGCTTTCTTGGCATGGAGGGCAGGAAAAAGCAATAATAGGAGCCTGGGGGAGATCCAATCAAAGCAGTACATCAGTGCATTCGTTTGATTGGCTAAAATATTTGTATGGGAAAAAACAACAGATCACAAAACGCGGTCTTTTGTGTCGTGTGTTTTTCGTCGTCGTTTGCTGTATTGCCCGTCGCTCTTCTGTTCAAGACGGTGATTGCGCTAATGTCCATCGGCGATTCACTCTTGAACTCACTTTTTTGGCAAAGAACTGGGTATTCCCAAATCCATGGGAACATCTGGTTGGCAGATAATGCTTTTAGACTGGACATTACAATTGGTCTGAAGAAAATTTTCCGCGAGCAGCACTGGATCCTACATGTGACCGCCAATATTAGTCCAGTATTTCATGTTGATCGCTTATCTAGCTGCATTATCTAGTTCTATTTGGGTGGCCTCAGCTAAAATTCGTGCTTGTTCTGCCAACAGTTGAGTGTTTCACCATGTGGTTGTTGAATCGATTTCGTTGTATTTATTAAAATCCATGCAATCCTCTGCGTGCAATTTGCAGACCATGCTACAATTCTCGTAAACATCGCACACAATGCCATTCTTCTTTATGGTTTCCACCGCAAAGTGCGAAGCAACGAGTGCGCCTGCAACTCAGTGATCTACAGGAAAGCGACGATGCGTATAAACAGTATTACTTTTGATGTTATCCCTGCGTCAAGTTATATCATTCGGATCGGAATCTAAATGATGCCTCAGTAAAAGCTGAAATCGTCGAGACAAAGGTGGGGAAGACCTCTTTCTAAAGTGCCAAGAATTGCAACTGGTCGAATTCATCGAATGTATTGTGGCCATGATTTTACGTACTCTCCACTGCCATCCTCTTCTGTCGCCGAACGAAAATGCAGCCAGGGTATTACGGTAGAAGTAACAAAAGAGTTTGGCAGGTAATCTCGCCATCTATGCTAATTCGGAATTCATATCACTGATTTACGTTCATGTGCTACACAAGTGGTGATTGTCAGCGCTGCATTTTCTGGCGTTTTACACTTGAATAGAAACGAACCATGTGCAATTTACTATCGTGCACTATGGTAAGTCGCTGGGTTACAATCATAGCTACGAGTGCCATATACTTGATCACGCTATGGAATTTTGAAATAAACAGGATCCTCAAGAGTACTATTTTCGGATATTCAGAGGGGCTTTCATTGTGAATATTCTTCTCAATCTAAATTTAAGGACTGATTCCCATCTCACCATTCCTCGATACCGTTCATCAACATGCTCGTTCCAAATCGCAGCAAACTTAACACTGTCGTCGGGGTCACCAACGTCGTCATCCTTTGCGATTTTGATCAGTACACAACCAGGACTTCATGGCTTACAGTCGCTGCTGTTTGCGTGTTTACAATGGCGCCTTCCTTTTCAGCTATGGTTTTGATTGAAGTGATGCCACTGTTGCCTCCGGAAGAAGGTTGGGCAGCTAACTGGGTCCTCTGGATCCGCTGCTTCTTCACCTCATTGGTGCTTTCACTTGGAATTTGCATGCAGTTCAACACAATGGTGCCAAGCGCCGATCTCTCTCGTACAGGTATTGTGTTGATTTCGATCGGTGCTGCTTGTGGCTACGCACTCGGCCTGATCCTCCTGGCAAAATACTGGGTGTTTCCAGTTCCTTTCAACGTGACGATGGGTACGCCAAGCTGGACTGTGATGATTGTTGGCTGTACTATTGTTACAATCGGCTGGAGGAGAATTCGCGATAGCAAACTACTGCTTGATCAACTTCGTATCCTGCTTTTATCCGCCGTCACGCAGTATCTCATGTTGATAATCTATCCAGCGTACACTGCGGGATTCCTCGCACTTTCCGGATGGAGACAGCTTGCTTTCGTACTCGTCTTGCCTGCTATCAAGTATTTCATGAAATGGCTGTTGCGATGGGCCGCTGGCCATACGGAGGCAGGCATGGTCTTGGTCATGACCAGTCCGGATTTATTCGAGGCGCTTTATTTATTCAAATGCATGCAGTCAGCTGGGTCGATCATGTCGGGACTTGCCTTAATCGTTGTCGATTTGGTTCAAAACATTATCCATCTCCGTGGCCTTCGCAACAAGGTTCAACGTCTTCAAAGTACACTCCAAGAAGGAGGCTACAACAATTTTGACTCTCGAAACCTCGTCAGCAGCTTTATTAAGCTCTCACGGACTGTAAACGCACCGTATTGGCCAAAGACATCCAATAAAAGCCGAAATTCCATTCACCCCGAGTCACGGGTATGGTCAAACATTCCAGATCTCTCTGCAAAGGCCAGAATACTGGACGAAAGAGTTGAAGAGCTGTTTCTGGAGTGCCAGGAGGTGCTACTGGTTGAGTTCATTGAAAGCATTGTGCCCATGTTTTACGTGCTCTACCTCGTGATCCTGTTCAATTTGCCGAATGCCAAATATTATCCTGAAATGCAGCATATTACTGCGGAAAAAATGCAGACACTGGCTGGAAATATCGCGATCTATGCCGGATTGGAGTGGCTGTCGCTTGTGTACGTTCATGCGATGCTCAAGTGGCGATTCAATCTGTCAGCGCTGCATCTTTTGTCATTTACGCTCGAAAATGAGCGGATCATATTGCAAGGGACGTTCATGGCTTGGGTCATGGTCAACCTGCAGTTTACTCTTGTGCACTATCGTAACTGTTCGCCTTGTTTGTCTGTCTCTGTCCACGAAACCAATAACGTTACCATGGCTTAGGCGTCGACTATTCCTTTCGTTTTGCGTGGGTGCATTAATCAGTAGGTCAAAAACCCGGACTGTTAACAAATGCTTGTCCCTGTCCAAATACAGTACGAATCCAGCACCATTCTTGAAGAGACCTTTAGAATTATAATATGTCCACTTTCAATGTCAGCAAGAGCTCTCTGAATAAGCCGAAGCAAGCCATGAAATTTAGATCACTATTACAATTTGCTAATCTAATAGATTATCATATGGTGCGTTGGCTGTTGAATTTCCAGTATTTGTGCTTTAATTTCTAATTTGTCAGAGGGACGAAAGCTGTTTTCAATTTCCCCACCACCACCTATCAACGCTGCGTGGCTTTGGAATCTTCAGCGACCTGAAGGATCTCTGTTTGTATCAGCTGACTCTGGAGTGGGATCTCCAGCTTTTCGACATTCCGCACGCGAACAGTCTTCACGAGTCCGTGCTCTTGCAGACATTTGATCGAGTTCTTCATGGAGCGTATCGTCGTGTGCAGCAATTTCTTGCGGCATTCGTCGTACACACGCTCGTAATCCGCTCGCTGCCCAGTTCTGCTCTTGCCTGCAAACGGGGCTGCTAGCTGATGTCGAGCGATCACTTGCAGCGTCGAGACGTCCGTGGGCGTCAAACTCTGCAGGATGAACTTGACGCCACCGCTCGATTGGTCGGTACCCTTAGACTCTTTGCTCACGCGGAGCTCCACCTCGTCAGTGTATGGCGCCCACGTATCGACTTGCTGGTGGATCCACTGGAACCGTAACGAGTCCTCTTCCTTCCAGACCGACAGACCGTTCACTTGATCTATTGAAGCAATCATCGTGACGAACGACGCGGTTGAGAGCCAACTCAGGCAGGTCTGCATCTCAGGCGTGCGCATTGCAACGCCATCGATAGAGTGGACTATCAGATAAATACGTGCTAATGGTGCGCCTTGCAAGCTAGTCTGTCGCGCTTTTGCGATCGCCTGGCACTAGTTCCAGCAATCAAGCAGACTATATGAGAGCTGGTTGGGCAATTGAAGCATCGTGTGTATTCACCTGCTGCACTAGAGTGCCTGCCGCCACGCGCTGGCTTGGAAACACTTCCTTCTGGATGAGATCCACCAGATACCGGAGCGAGACTGTGGGGAGATAGCCGTGGATCTGGATCACGAGGCTGTCGGCAAGGCATTGCGTAGCAAACTCCTATTGTAGCGACCTCCCAATGACACTGTGTTAGCAACTACAGCACCAACCAACTCTACACAACGAGTGACAGCAGCGCACATGCAGCATCGCACGCTTGGAGCCAAAGCCGTAGAAGAGCAGATTGTAATTCGCCTGCAACTGGCTGCGCCATATCGGGAACTGCCATAACACAATCCATGAGATCCTTATGCTTCCATAGAAGCACATGTAACGTTGCCTGCATGGACGCTTGGTGCTTGATGCGCTGGCGCTTGACGTCTCGCTCGTCCACCGATCGCAGGATCGCTCTCAGCGCTGAGGGCGGCGGCAGCACGAGCTTCTGGTCCGCCTCGCCCTCCTCTTCGTCTGCCTCCGCCTCTCTGGTCTTAGCGTCAGCCTTGCTCTTCGCCTTGGTCGGCGCTCGACGGCCCATGCGCCTTGCATTGAAGTAGGCGTTGGCCTGCGCCACGCCAAAGCCCACGGCTTCGCCCGTGCCTCGCGCTGCCATGCTGTTTATAACCCGATGGACGGTATTTTCCCAGTTCTGCAAAGTTTAGCGCTTAACGTGTACAGTCCTTGGTCATACCCAAATTTGGTAAAATGACTGATCTGGGTTGTGTGAAAATTGTCCAATCTCGATCACTTTCGGCTGCTCTCCAGTGAACGTGTCAGCGCTCCCAGGCGGAAATGTGGATACATTTGCTGTGCTCATTTCCTACGACTACTACTCAGTAATCCAGCAGATTTTGTTGCCCCAAGACTTTTTAATGGCTCGGAGATGATTAGAACGAGATCAAGACAGCGGAAGGTCTCGAACTGCTTGGAAATATCCAGAAACTCATGCAGAATGTAACAGACCGAGAGGAAAATGGCGAGTTGATGTGGTCGAATTCATCTCATTCCGAGATTATAATGGAGTTTCTATCGTTCGGCTCTCCAAGCAAGTCAAATATGAAGTAATCACGTTCGAATTACCTCTGAGTGTCAAGGCAATGGCAAAATTTTTGGCTGTCGGAAGCACATGCTCTTTGAACTCTTCCGAACTCAGCTCTCTTTAAACGAATATACTGGATCAATTGTCTATGCAGACAAGCGCGATGTCCGTCCTGTAATTGATCGCATGGGGTTGTGATCTGGACATTTGTTCCAGTTCCTGAGCAAAATCTGTGCAGGACTTCATTGTTATCTCATAGTGCTGCTAAATTGAGTGCTAAAATTATTCCGTTGACATATATGGATTCAGAGTTTGTGACAAATGATCTGATCTGAAGGCTCAAACGCTCGTGGTGTTGCTCTTGACGTAGTAGACTGTGTTCTGGAACTCTGGTTTACAGAATGGGAATGCCACAGAGGACGATGTGGGCTTGAACAGCGCCTTGCCAGACGTGTACGTCACGTAGCAGCCCAGCACGAAGCACACGAGCACAACTATGATGGCTGGGATCTTCTCGATCCAGCGCACACTGGCCCAGCACTGCTTCAAGTAGAAGATAATCGGCAGCAAGATGCAGCTCACGGTGATACAGGAGGCTCCGATGAAGTCCGTCAGGTCCAGGAAATGATCCTTGAGTGCGATGGACAGCACCACAAGCAGCCCGATGACCACAATGCGCATGATGATGTACTTGACGACGTTGGGTCCCGAGTACTCCTTAAGCTCTTCGTTGTATTCCAATGACTCCTTCTCAATGTCCGCAATGGACACGACCGAGTTGCGTGGGAACGCGATCTTCTGGTCCACCTCGACTGATTCATTGATTGGCGTCTCGGCAGTTTCGTACGGCACTGCTTCCAGGTCGTCCGTCTTGCGCTTGTGCATGCCCAGAGCGAGACGCTCGATGATGTAAAAGGCCGGAGCCAGGATGACCGAGAACGCGATCGTGATGTGGAGCTGCATGAACAGAAAGGCCATGACAACGCTGCCCCAATGAGGCTTGAAGCCGAGCTTGGCCAGGCCAGTCGTGGCGTCTGGGTAGATCGTAAACAGCAAGTTGCCTGAGATCTGACAGCCCACGGCCGAGTAGCCCAGACTCGCGAGCGTCAGGAACAGGCACGAGATGAAAGCTACAGTCACGCCCACGATACGAGGCATGCGTGTGGGGTCCGTGTGCTGGCGTTGGAGAGCTGGGATCACGATGCCTGCGCCATAGGCCAGCGACAGATTGCCGAACGTGGTCGAAACCTGCTTGAACGTGAGATGAGGGGAAGGAACGGTCGGATGGCCAGCCATGCCATGGAGAAGCACACTGACGCCAATGATGTCAGCCAGGATCGTGCCGAGGCATCCAGCAAAGGCAGCGCCAGCGCCTTCTTTCAGCGTCGGAATTAGACACACAGGGAGCACCATGAGCGCCATGAAGCAGATCCACGTCTTGTCGCTCCAGGCGCCTGGGAAGAGATCGCTCAGCAGCGTGCCGCCCAGCACCAGGAAGGCGCATGGCACGAGCAGACAGTTGGCCATCTGCGATACCACAGCCAGCCAGCGGCCAGTTGTGCCCATGGACCACTCGCCCAGATCTCCAAACGTCTTGACGGACTTGGGCGCCAGCAGTAGCACCTTGGAGCACACAACGGAAGCGTAGATGTTGGCAAACGCCATGAACGCCATAGCAGCTACAGCGATGTACGGCCCGGCACGTGAGAAGTTGGCCGGCATGCCGAGCGTTCCGATACCGTAGATGCAGCAGAAGAGGTTGAAGGAGATCTTGAAGTCCTCGAGCGTGAAGAACGACATGCCTACGATGACGAATGAAGAAGCTCTGGGGGTCTTGAGGCGAATGGCAGAGTGAAGACCATGAGAGAAGAAGCGAGACAAGAAGCACGAAGGAGGGAGAGGGACTATACGCCAGAGCCACAGCCTTTATTCTTTCTATGGACCTGTCGCTGGTTCAGCTCCACAGGCCAAAGTCAATGAGTCGTAAAGGCCAATAGAAGTTCAGCACTGGCTTACCACAGCAGAGATCTTGCAGCAGATTGGCTGTTTGCTACTGTAGTGCTTGGGACATGGAAGCATTATGGCTCTAGCAGTGGGATTGCCAAGCATCCAACTGTCGGACGTGGTAATGTGGGATCCAAAGGATACGTACCCAAAGGCTCTTGGCGTCCCAGATCTTCAGCCAATTGGTTTATTGAAGTACCGTACCACCATATAGTGGATGCGCTCAAAGTCACGGTTTCAAGTCATAGTCGGCTCAAACCGGCTTGGAAAGCAAGCTTTCGGAAAAATACTGTCAATACGTAAATTTCAGGTCGTAATTTACAGATTATCAACCTTCTGACAGTGCGTAGATTTCAATGTCGCTGGAATCAGCAGGACGGTCTCGAGCTTTTGCTGTCTCACGGAGCGTGAGATTCACGATCTTTACGTCAGCAACTGCGCTGAGTGAACTAGAAGTGCCGATACTGCTTGCAAGTAATGAATCGCCAGTAGCGACGGATCCCTGCACCAGCAAAGGCGGGAACTGCCTGGTGTCCAGGATCATGGCAGCTACGCTCTGGACGGAGAAGTTTTGTGTCAGTTTCTCAGAGCTGGAGCGTGCAATCACGCCAATCATAATGCCCATGACGAGCACCAAAGCACAGCCAACGAATATCAGATAGGCCGACAGCTCCGGCATGGAGGCGCGTGAGGACAATGAGATGCGATTGCCGTTGAACGAGAGCCCGACGCCAATGGGGAAGCTGCTGTAACCACGACGTCCTTCACGGCAGCCTTCTGCAACAGCCAGAACAGTCCCGCCGTGTACGCTGGCTGATATGAATCTGTTGAGTACAGATGGTCCTGGGCGACCCGAGTCACGTACGTGAACCACTTGTAGCCACACGTATACTGCGTGAGATTGGTCCAGACGTCGCTGCCAGACGCCATGTTGTAGTTCGGTGGATAGAAAATGTCGCCCTGTGTGGTCGAGTTCGTTTGCGTCTCGGCGACAACAAGAGTGCGCCAGTTTGTGTAGATGTACGGGTCTTCGCTCTCCATAAAGTCGCTCGGAACTGGCACATAGGCTTCTCCGAGCACTACATGCTGCGATTCGTTGGCCAGAGGGAAGTACAGCCCATTGCAATTGCTGTCTGCCTCGCATGTGGCGCCGTAGAGCTCAGCCAGACCCGAAGTCTCCCACATAAGTCGGCCAACCGTGACAGAGAACGTCTTGCGTGGATTTTTGATCGTGATGTTCCCACCTTCAGAGTCATAATATTACTCGTCAGCCGAAATCCGGCGTGCGAGGCTGTAAATCAAAGCAGACGAGTTGGAAATTGAATTGCACGCCATGACTCCGAACGCATAGGTGTCTTCCACGTTGGATTCGTTGTTCTGCTGGCAGATGCGGAAAATGCGCACTTGGTCCTGGAACGTGCCTTCCGCATTGGGCGTCTCCAGCACACACGCGTTGTCGCTGCAGCTGATGCGCGTTAAGAGCGAGACTGAAAAGCTGGAAGCCGCTTTCTGGCCGAAATAGCCTGCCATGGCTCTCATACTCAGCGATAATTCAAATGTAATGGCTTCGAATTTGATTTGAGGTGCGAGCTGAACAGTTGAAAACTCCATCGTGATCTCTGAGAACGAGATATTTAACCACATCGAAGCACTCGAGAACGTGTTGAATGCCACTAGATTTGTGGCATTAGCCATGGTTTTCTGGATCTTTTGGAGCAATTCAACGCCGTCAGTCGTCTTGATTTGATCGTAAATCATGTCAGAGCCGTAATACGGACTCGTACTATCCGTAAACTGCACCAGAAGCAAGTCGAAGGCGTAGGAGAACAGCACAGCGCTTCGGTTCACGTCTTCTCCCGGGAACGCTGACTCATCGACCTCTGTCACAGTGGTGGTCGTTGAAAACGCCACCGACGATTGGCTCGCGATCGATTCTGGAAGCAAACTGCCGATCCAGGATGGTGAAGAGTAGCCGTAGATGGTGGACGCAAACGGAATTTCCGGCGCGTCTTCCTTCCCACCCAAACACGTCGATTGCGGATTCGGGACCTGGGAACTGATGCTGCTGCGCAGGATTGTATCTGTGCTCGAATGGCCGCTGGTGCTAACTGTGCTAGTGACCGTACTCATGGCAAATGCCGTGGTTGCATTCACATCTGTTGCTACGAGATCGCTTTCTGTAATCGCAAATGTGAATTTGGGTGACTCGAACTGGACGTTAATGGAGTTGAGGCCTTGACTCAGGAGCCAAGCGATACCAATAGCCACGAATTTCTGCGCCAACTGACCAATGGAGTTCGCGTTCTCGTCAATAACCCAATGGGTCGCGAAGCAGAAGAGGAATACAGGCAGTAGAAGACCCATGAACACGCCGAAGGGCATTGCGACGACCGACGACACGAAACCCGAGTACGAGTTGTACTTATCCAGAAGCTTACTCTTATCTGAATCATTTAGTGTCGTTCCGTCGACAGTCGCGACTGTGAAGCCGTCCCAGAGCACACTTGTGATGGCGACTTGCACCAGCACGGAGAGTACAGTTAGTAGAACGACGCTATAGCGTGGATATCGAGACGCACGGGAAGGCGTTTAATGCTCTTGGGCGTGGTCAACGGCGCAGCAGGCGTAAACTCATTGCTGGAATCCAAGTCGTGCGGCATCTTGTGGACAAGAGAACAAGTGAGAGTTGAGAGGCGTGTCCACTGGGTTCAGAGTTCAGAACAAGTGAGACTTCCCCTGGGTTCAAAGTTCAGTCGCATGCAACGGACGACTGGTCCACAAGTCTCAAGCTTTTTGTAGAAGTTTTTCTGAAACGGCTACTGGCTACAACGCGGTGTTCTGCGGCGGGAAGACAGTGAAGCAGTTGTCGTAACTCCGATGGGCTGGTGCGGGAGATCCAACTGCTGTTTTTCTCATGCGAAGGAGCGGGAAACACGGGCGTCATCTCAAAGCTCTTTTAAGGGCTGTTCTTAGCGACCGGTTGCGAGGTTGTGCGGTTGCCTGCCAAGCCGGCATTCTTTGCGCTGAGGTCTCTACAAACCTCGTCTGCTGCATTTTTGGTATCGAAACGCTGGGCGTGCCTGCCGACCTCTAGCGTGCTCGTCCGTATATCACGGCGATGATCATGGTGCTCATGGCATTCTCCGATATCTACGCCTCTGTCGTTTGTTCGAAAGTCCTGCTGCTGGGGCTTAAGTTTGCGAATTGTCTTATGCTTCCGTTCGCCTAGGCGACATGCTGCCGAATGGTCTGTTCCCTGGAGCCTAGAACGAAGTGATCTGGATCTGCTTCATGGAAATCATGGTGCCCTCGGTGTGTCTCATTCTAAAGCTCAAGAAAGGCAGCGCTTTCGTTGATATTATTGGCGTAGCTGCACTTCTCCGCAATGGGCAATCATCCGACTGTCAGCTACTCACTTCATGTTCAGACAGGTGACAACCACTTCTGGCAATTTATCGCATGCCAATGACGCCGCTTTCGTGCTCTCAGCTCTCCAGACGCAGCGTAAAGAACCCACGCACTTGCCTTAAGTTGCTGGAGTGGCTGTCGCCTTGATCTGTGCTTGTTCTTGCTGCTCGCAAACCTGGGCTACTCTGCTGAAGGCTGCCAGATCTGTGGCAACTCGCTCTTCTCGATTCATTCAGATCCCAATACTAGGCTTACCAAGAGTTGCCTGATATTGTGGACGTGGAGCATGGCGCCATGGCGCATTACCACCACGCGACCACACTGTGTCCAACTCGGATAACTAGTGGAATAGAATCTAACGTCATTAAGTACGTCACCGTGCTGCTTGTGGTGCTATCCATCGCACTCAACGACCATTTCCTGGACCTGATGGATGTCACCGAAGCCTTCTGTATCACCATGAGCTGTATCTTGCTGCCAATTATCTTCTACTTGAAGCAGTGGTAGCCAGTGTGCACCACATCGTCCTCTGTGTCGTTCCCGTTCTGCAAACGAAGAGTTGCAGAACCCGGTCAAAGGAACCCCAGGTTCAAATATTTAGGTTTTTAGGTGGAATATTGGTTACTAACAGCTGCGAATTGAGGTTTTAAGGTTGATTTACAGTCCGGAGTGTCGCATAGTTCATATCATCATGATTACACTGCCGCAACATTTCAGCAATGCAAGCAGTTCGACCTGATGAGCTCATATTCTGTTTCGCCCCGTTGCATCCAAACCACTCTCTGAACCAATGGGCCTCATCGATCAACGCCTGACCGAACTGGGTTACGTGCTGCCGGAAGCCACGAGCCCAGCAGGCAGCTACATCACCGTCGTGCGCACTGGCAATCTCCTCTTCACAGGTACAGCACCCGCCTGCCTGCCATTTGCGTCTGTATAGAGCCAAGCAGTCCTCAGCCGTTGCTGCTGTGCTGTAGCTGGTCACATTTCAATCACGAACACTGGGGAAGTCATTAAGGGCCGACTGGGCGAGACGTTCACGGTGGAAGACGGCTATGCGGCTGCGCACCAAGTGGCGCTGAGTCTCTTAGCTACACTCAAGCGTGAGTAGATTTATCGGGCTCGCATGATTGGATTGATAGCTGATTGTTGTTTTCTGTGATCAGAGGAATTGAACGGCGATCTGGACCAGATCACGCGCATTGTCAAACTCACGGGCTTCGTCAACAGCGCGAATGACTTCACGAGCCAAGCAGACGTGATGAACGGCGCCTCCGACACGTTCAACGATATATTCGGCGACAAGAGCAAGCACGCGCGCTCGGCCTTGGGCATGAATGTACTACCCTTGTTCGCAGCCGTCGAGATCGAAGCCATTGTCGAAGTGGTCCCATCTGGTCTCTGAGTTTTCTCTAACGAAATCCAATTTTAATTAAGAGAGAATGCATTCTTAGTATTAGTGTCTACATGCGCACGTAGTGGGTATCGCTGCTGGGCTTATGAGCCGAGAGGTCCAGGTCATCGTGATCAATGGTGTAGAGCTGTCGAAGCGCTCGGGCGCTAGTTCCAGCGAACTGGCTGGGCTGACGTTTCAACAAAACTCGCTTAGAGTTTGCATGAACAAGAGCTGCCGGATCTGAAGCTTGGCGGTTTAAAAGACCATCAGATTCTGCGTCTTCTACTGGCACTGCTTCATCTGTTTCCTTGGACGACTGCTTGATACTTCTCCTAAGAAGCGGGTGGTGCAATGGCAGGTGCAGAAGAGCGAAATCATCGGTCTGCGCAAGCAGCAGAAGTCGAATCACCTGCGAATACTCGATCTTGGTGCCTTTCAGTCGGAACATGAGCTTCACAACGCTGTTGAAGCGGTAGTAGGACAGATTGAAGCCCAACTTGCGCAGAACCAGTCTC
>JAADVW010000274.1:0-41312 GCA_023335875.1 Elongisporangium prolatum
CACTCTCCGTTCCTTTTTTCTCCGTACGCTAGCGGACGAGTGTTTGGTTTATGCTACATCGTCCGCTCTTCCTTCGCATATAAGAGCATCTAGAGTACCCCTAGACACCCTCAGAGACAGCGATGATGTACTATATAGTACTTCCACACAAGAGCACAGCAAAGCCAAATGAGACTAAACCATTTCTCATTCTTCTCTCGGCAGAAGGAGACATATACTAATACCTTCCGATGCCGTACGCTTTGCCGAAGGGTCTGCTTCCAACGCTTCAACTCAGTGAGATCGAGCAATAAACACTCATTGACCACGCGCAATACGTCGTGCGCGCTACGATTGAGACCAACGAGGCGTGAGTCGAGACCGAGGCCCATCGTGTACGGAGCAGCAGAGATGGAAGCTTGTCAAGGGCAAGGAGAACTTTCAGGTGTTTAAACAGCGTCGAACAAGGTCGGCGCCCAAGTCGTTTGGCCGACAGACGGATTACAACACGCAATCAACCAGCACGGAGACGTCAGCGTACGGCACAGAGAAGACCTGCCAATGGTGATTGGCTGCGGATTTGTGAACGGCACGCTGGATGATG
The DNA here is from genome assembly GCA_023335875.1 of Elongisporangium prolatum. Classification (NCBI taxonomy): domain Eukaryota; phylum Oomycota; class Peronosporomycetes; order Pythiales; family Pythiaceae; genus Elongisporangium; species Elongisporangium prolatum. The sequence continues at coordinate 584 of JAADVW010000274.1, forward strand.
TCATGTTTGGCGCCTTTGCTGCCGATGACGAAGCGTAGCGCCTCAAGAGCAGCTACGTCAACGATCGGTTCGATGACGCAATGATCCTGGCCACGATCGAAGGACCGACGAAGGAAGACCCTTATCGGTTCTTGGGCGTCAAGTGGTTCACGAACGAGTACCCTCTAGGCGTGAGTGCGATCATGCAGCGAAGGGACTTTCTCATCGTCGAGGCCACTGGACTGGCGTACGACTCGAATGGCGAGACTGTGGGCTACATCGTGTACCAGTCTGTCGAGATCCCGCAGGTTCCCGAGCTTAAGGAGCTCAAGATCATCCGAGGCTACTCGTCAGTGTGCTTCATCAACCGCCAGGTCACAGAATCGACAGTCGGCATCTTCTCACGAGGATTTCTAGACGCTCGGGGCTGCTTGTCCCCCAGCGTCGGCATTGCATTGATCGCCAACTCGATCATATCAGCCGTGAATATCATGGAGTGCGCCAACATGAAGAAGCTCACGTGGATCCTCTCGCAGCAGAACCGAGCCACACAATTACGAGCAAGAACCAATTCGAGACAGAGCCATTGCCAGGCTTGTCAGAAGCAGCTCACGCGATTTGCCACTCTGCTAACTGTGTCGGCCTCCACCTGCCGGATCTGCCACGAGATGGTCTGCGCTAAGTGCAGCGTGGTCAAGAAAGTCGTGGTCGATTCTTCAATGCATTGTGCCGTGCGCAAACCCTTCATTTGCTGTCTGCGCTGCCTCGTCACTGCCAAGAACCTTTTGGCTCGAGAGGTTGCCATCCATTTAGTATCGTCGTCTAGAATGACGACTAATAATACCAGCCTTTGAACTCAATAAGGTCAAACAGTGATGACGTGGTAGGATTCTTGAGGATCATCACCATGTTGCGAGCGACTGTAGAAGCAATACACAAAGCCACCCGACTTTGTGTTGGCTCAATTGCCTTCACGATAAGGCGCCACGAGATGAAAAACTGATGATATTACCACGAAGAATTGAAAACAAGAAAGATTGACTGACTGCCAGTTGAACAGCACTGGCGTTGCTATCTAAAGCCACTCTCGACTGCGTGCGCGTGTCTATACCTATGCTCGTCGTATGGATAGTTACTGATTGCTAAACTGCCGCCTGTGAGCCAATGACGGCCATTTTAATCAAAAGATGTCTTCTCTCCTTCTCCTTCCTTGAGGAACGGTCTAACGCAACCGCTCAGTTCTAGATTCGCTCTCAAAAGATGCCGTTCACTCTGCCAGAAGGCGTTTTCCCCATCCTTTGGCTGAACAGAGCCTACTCGTGATGATGCGCAACGCGTTCTGCGTACTGTGATCGAAGCCAGCAAAGCGTTTCAGCTGACGAAGCGCACGCAACTGCAACAGTGGAGGCTCGTCAAGACTGCGGAGAATTGCCAAGTCTACAGGACAGGCCACCTCAACCGATTTGGCGGCGAGCAGGGCTGCACACAACGTCATGATCGAGCACAAGGCTGTCTCTATCCGAAGACCAGAGCTGCCGAAGAGATGACCTGCCCATGGCGATCGGGTAGCAGATTCATCGCTGACAGACTGGACAATATCATGCTTGGTGGTTATGCTGCGGATGACGAGACCTGGTGCCTCAAGAGCTGCTACGGAAGCAAGCGATCGGTCGGACGATGCGCCCTCCATCATCCCAGCTCCATCATATCAACTGTCAGCATAGTCCAAGAAGCTCACATGATTAATGGCTCATCAGCAGCAGTCTGACCGAAGCACGCTGAAGCCTGCGCGAACCAAGAAGATCGTCAAGAGGTGCATTCACGTCATTTAGTAAGTTCGGTTATCAGATGGCGTATCGTACTTAAGCAATCTGGTTTTTATCTTTTTTACCAGCCTTGCTGAGGTTTTTACGGTTTTTACGGCGCTCCCGGTCGCAAAAAAACCAAACGAACGGCTGCGGGAAAAGCCTCAAAACGGAAAAAAACCTCCCCGCCCAAGCGCGAAGCAGGTCTCAAGCACCTCGCTCCGGCAACGTGCGCGTATCCATTAGGCCGCCGTTGACCCGCGTCGATTCGCCTGCCATGAGCACGCTGACCACGCCCACGAACGCGCTGGGCAGCATGCTGCCCGTGAGCGGCCTGGGCCACGACGTGCCCGACCCGACCCAGACTCTGAAGAAGAAGAAGCCCGGCCGCAGCCCGAGCCAGATCTGGATGCTGCTCACGGACGAGCCGAATCCGCAGCGCAAGAACGCGGCGGCGTGCAAGCACTGCAAGCAGCAGGTGCTCTACTACAAGAAGTCGGAGCAGGCCATCCGCCATTTGAAGAAGTGCAGCGTGTTCCAGAGCAGCCAGCATCAGTACGCGTTCATCTCGCAGTTCCAGGACATCCTGCCGCTGTACAACCAGAAGATCAGCAGCAAACCGGCCTCCAAGAAGCGCCAGAAGACCGCGAACGCCAGTACCAATGCGAACATCCTGGACCAGGCAGTGGCCCATCACGCGAACGCCATGAACCAGCTGGCACTGCAACAGAGTATGCCCGACAGCCTCATGGACCCCACAGCCATCGGGCTCAAGGACGAGACCAAGGACAAGACACCACTCAAGGACCGCAAGAGCAAGGGCTCTGGCGGCGGAGCGCTGTCCAAGACGCAGCACGAGCGCATGGAAGAGGCCATGGCCATGCACGCTTACGTCACTGGCATGGCCTTCGAGGCCGTGGAGGAGTACCATTTGCAACGCGCTATGTCCATCCTGCGCCCAAACGTCAAGCTGCCGGACAAGAAGCGTCTGGAGAACGATCTGCTGCATCGGTGCTACGACAAGATGCACAAGCAGGTGTGGAGCTATCTCACGGCAAGCTCCACGCGCGTCTGCATCAAGCGCGACGCCTGGACCAACATGAATCTGTACAATACGAGCAATCCGGAGGAAGTGTACGTGACGTACATGGCCGTGAACAACGAGAAGCGGTTCTTTCTCGAGTCTGAGAAGGTTAACGACGACGGCCAGTACAATTCGATCCTGATTGCGCAGGATATCAAGCGTGTAATGGCGCCCATTGTGAGCGGCGTGAGCGGTGTCGTCACAGGCAGCACCGAGTACCACGCACGTGCGTGGGAAATGCTCAAGGCCGAGTACCCGACCAAGTTTTTCTACGGCTGCATCTCGCATGCGCTGCATCTGGCTATCATGGATTTGTTCGGGCCGGAAAAGTCCATTGAGCACGACCCGCGCCGCATGACGCCCCAAGTGCCCATGGATTTTCCATTCCAGGACCTCGTGGAGTTCACGGACAACTGCAACGAGCTGCTGTCGTTCTTTAGCAGCTACCAGTACACACCCAAGTTCAAGATGTTTGACGCGCAGCTGCTGCAGACCATGAAGAGCTTCTCGAACGCGTCCTTGACCATGCAATGGGGCTCTCTCGCAGCGAGATTCCGAGTGCTGCTGCAGGCGGAAGACGTGATCCAGTCTATCGTGAGCGACCCAGAGTTCATCTCGGGTTCGCCGCTCAACCAGCGTCCAACGCGCCAGAGCATCAAGGAATTCGTCATGAACATGAACTGGAAGATCACGGTTGAGAAGGCCATCAGCATTCTGACGCCCATTGAGTTGATCCTGTACAAGTTCCAGGACGACAAGGCGCCGATCTCTGAAGTCTACTTTGAGTCCAAGCATCTGCTGACCGATTTCGACGCCGTGTTTGGGCTCTCCACTGTGGAGCTCGAGTACATTAAGAAAGTGGTGACGGAGCGATGGCAGTACGTACTGGGCGAGGCCCACGGCCTGGCGTTCTTGCTCGACCCGCGCTACATTGGCAAGTCCATGACGCGCGAGTATCGCGAACAGATCGAGGAACTGATTTTCAATTTCCCGGAAACTGACGCAGATATGGGCATCAACGAAGAGCGGAAGCGCGCGATCTCGGCTGAGTACACGGACTACGTGATCTACGCCAAGAACCAGCGCGCCAATCGCACGTTCAAGTGGGAGATGCTGGAAAAGGGCAATCGATCGCCTCTGCAGTTTTGGATGACCGATGCTGACGACTGGCCGCATCTCAAGTCGCTCGCGCTCACGCTGTTTTCTCTGGCGCCGTCCAGCGTGGCGTCGGAGAAGACGCTGTGCAAGGCCACACTGATGCAGTCAAGCCGGCGGAATAAATTAAGCTTTGACGACATGCGGCGGCTGGCGTTCATCAGCATCAACGACTCGCAGTTCACGGGCAACCGCGTGGGCGAGCTGCCCAACACGCTGCCAGATTTCACCATGGGAGACACGGGCCTGTCACCAGAAGGTATGATGATGTGGATGATTTAAAAGAACTCGTGCGTGCCGCATTGCTGGCGAGCTGTAATGAGGCTCAAGGCCGTGAGCCAGTCAATCGCAGGCGCACGGACGCTTTTTATTTTCCCTCTTTGGTTTTCTATTGTAACAAGAGCGATCAATGAATGTGGAAAGCTGTGCGTGTGTTGGTCTAACGCTCGATCTCTGCTGCCACAGATATGTTTATTCGCGATGAACTCCGCTCCTTCGTCTGAGTTTATTTGGAGAGCGTAACTTGCGGTCAATTCATTGCTTTGCAGAGCCACTTGATGCGCTTTTTGCCCACAATAGGAATCCACGCTTGCGAAAATAGCTACTAGATGGCAGGATCTTGATCAACACCGAAGATGCAGCGCAAATGTCCTGCGCCACTCGTACGACGCACTTCAGCTGCACTTCCAGCACTTCCTCCTCATAAACTGCAATGCTTCTCCGTGGCTTTTCTGGGTGCGCATGACTTCAGCAGCCCTGTGGGATGGCGTAGATCTGAATAGTTTCTGCGTTGTAGACATGCCACAACTTGAGTTCGGAGACAAGATCATTCTGCCTCCGGTACGAAGCCAAGCACCTGATCAAATAGCGGATCCAGCATCAACGACTGGGTTGTACTGACGTGTTGTGGTAGAGTGTCTTGGTGGAATTGCACACATTTAAAGTGCCTACTCCCTTGCTCTTCCAGGTGAAAATTCTATACCATGCGCTGGAAATTTGATTTAAAGCTGACTAAATATCTGCCCACAGATTCGCGCGTTCGCTCGTGATCTGGAGACCAGCGTTGACAATGCCTTCGTTCAGTACTGCTCCGTGCAGGAGTTTAGCGCTCCGACTGGCCAAGTCTTTCTTCCTTACTGGATGATGCAGAACCTGAACGTGGACGAAGGAGCTTTCGTGCTGGTGAGCAATGCCCTTGGGATCCCACGCGCTATTTACTGCCGGCTGCAGCCAGAGCAAACGCAGTTTCTTGATCTCGCTGCTGAGATCGGTCCCAAGGTTTGTCATACAAAGATGAAAGCAGAGCTGACACCATTGATTAACACTCGCGCACTCAATAGCTGCTGATGGAGAGTGCGATGCGTCGATATTCGGTCCTCAGCGTGAACGAGACGATTGTCATTGAGTACGGCACCACGCGCTACTATCTTCGTGTGTTGGAGCTCAAGCCTAGATCGGTCGTGAGCTTGTGTGGCGACGTGGACTTGGACATGGACTTCACAGCGCCAGAGGTTCGAGTACGTGAGTTACAATACTCGCAGTCGTTTTGACCGCTCGCTTGCTTCCAGACAGACGTACGACGGCCTCATTCTGCTGTACGAGACAGTCAAACGTCTGTTTTGGAGCCTTATGTAACCAAACCAGTTCTAACCGAGTCACGACAGCCTGGGAATCGATGCGAAGAAGCCCATGCCCAACCTTGTGCTGGCCCAGGTCTGTACGGACGTCGACTGGGTGACGGAGGATACGTGGTAGAACCACCCAGTAAAGTCGCGAGTCAAGAGAAACCAGGCATCTCGTCGCTGGCTTTGCTACGTGCCAGTTCTCGGCTTGCTACTGCAAAGAGTACACCGGGCAGACTGCCTGTCAACACGGTGGCGACTGCATCGTCAGTGGATTCTTCAGCTCTGGCAAAAGACATACTGCTGGCCCAGGCTGCATTCATGACTCCAGGTTACACGTTGGGCCATCGAGGGACTGCTGATGACAGCAACCAGAATGAACCTCAAGACCAGCCTTGGGCGGATTGCAGCACCAGTGCAGACCATGTTGAGCCATCATTGTCAGCAAATGCTGGCGCTAGGTGCCCGTTGTGCCTTGCAGAACTAACTTTGAACAACCGCGAGCTGCATCTGCTGCGTTGCGCCAAGAATCCAACGTATCACAAGGTGAGCCAGCCATTTCTACCGTTTCTACTGGCCTAATGTGCCTCACTTGGCTGCTTTCTAGGTTGAATGCGCTTCTTGTCCCGTGGCGCTGCGCAAATCCATGGAACAGGCGCATATCCATTGCGACAAATGCTCTTTCATCGGCTCTAGTGCAGCACAGCTGAGCGATCACGTTCAGAATGAGCACACAGCCGTTGCTTGCGATGGCTGCAGAGTGATGCTGCCACGCCGGCTTCTCGTTGAGCATGTGCAGACGCACTGCCTGCACTCACTCGAGCTTGTACGTATGGTCGGCACTTCTTTAATACTGTTTGTTTGGTTCGTTCTGATTGCTTGTGCTGCATGAATCCAGTGCACAACTTGCGGCTTCAAGTTCAAGCGCAAGGAGTTCCATGCGCATGTTCGTGCTTGCACCAGTCGGACGGAGCGCTGCGAGGTACGATCGTTTCTACTGAAGGTGGTTGTGAGTTTCAATCCTAAGTGTGTCGAACACAGGCGTGCAATGCGTACGTCCAAGTGACTGGCATGCCTGAGCACATTCAATTGTGCTCGCTCTCTTCTCCAGAGCACGATGATGAAAGCGTTGTGGTGGTTCCTCAGGCCATAGCTAAGGCGCTGGACAGCCTGACATGCGGATACTGTGCCAAGAGCGGCTTCCAATCGACTGGTCTGTTGCAACACCACATCACCCAAAGCTGCACACTAGCAAAGCCGTTCGGACGCAATGAGGAGTCTGTGTCATCGAATCAGGAGCAGATTCAGGACGAACAGCGATCCGTGCCCATTCAAGGACGATTGCGGCGGCAGAGCGATGCGCAGGTGTTGAAGGTGCGCACACAGGGATTGAAGAAGCCCATTGCGCCATTTTGTACCACTACCAAGCTCCCAGTCATCCCGAATGCCAGACCTGCAGCAGTAGTCAGAGCCAGGGCTAAAGCTCAGCAGACGATAGCGCGTGTAGCCATCTCTGGCGCCGCCATGACTCGCGTCCATGAGCTGAGTCAGCAGCAGCCAGCAGATACCCCAGCCGTCCACTGCATCAGCAATGATTATAACCTCACCAGTCGGCGTATAGCAACCAGATCCAGAGCCACAGCGTCATCAACAGGTCTACCCTCCATCTCCATCCGACCTCAGCGTCTGGGCCGATAAGGATGGCTGCATTTATGCCTTATAACATTGCAATCCACAGTATATGTCCCGTTTGGCGCGTATTTCAGCCAATCAGATCCCAGATCCTTAGATGTCGCCCCGCCATGGCCCGCCTCCCTTTTGGCGCGCTTTTGGGTCGACCCCCCAGCGCCCAGTCGGTCATTTGCCCAAGCTAAAGGAAACCCCAAGCCGTTGACCATGTTCGAAGCCCGTCTGCCGCAGGGCCGCATCTTCAAGCTCATCGTGGAGGCCATGAAGGACCTCATCTCCGAGGGCAACATCGACTGCACCAAGTCCGGTCTGGCGCTGCAGTCCATGGACGGCTCGCACGTGTCGCTCGTGTCGCTGCTGCTGCGTGCCGAGGGCTTCGAGCACTACCGCTGCGACCGTAACATCTCACTTGGCATCCAGACGGCGTCGCTGTCCAAGATCCTCAAGTGCTCCGGCAATGACGACGCGCTGTCGCTTTCGGCCGAGGACAACGGCGATGCACTCAACATCATGTTTGAAGCGGCCTGTACGTAGCTCTTGTCTGTTTTGTGTGGCCCATGATTGATCTCTTGTGCGTTGCTGCAGCTGGCGACCGCGTCTCGGACTTCTCACTCAAGCTCATGGACATTGACAGCGAGCACCTGGGCATCCCGGGCACCGAGTACGTGGCTACAGTGCGCATGCCGTCGTCCGAGTTCCAGCGCATCTGCCGCGATCTGCAGACCATGGGCGACACATGCACCATCGCTGTGGGCAAAGAAGGCGTCAAATTCTCCGTCTCTGGCGATCTGGGCGCTGGTAATATCACGCTCAAGAACAACACGGCGGCAGAGAAGGAGTCGGACCGTGTGATCATCACCATGGAAGAGCCCGTGGAGCTCACGTTCGCGTTGCGCTATTTAAATATGTTCGCAAAGGCCACGCCGCTCTCCGAGGCCGTAACGCTGTCCATGTCGCCCGGGATCCCTGTGGTCGTCGAGTACGCCATTGGTGAGATGGGCTACATGCGCTTCTACTTGGCGCCCAAGGTCGAGGAAGACGACTAAGCCGACTGCGCGGGTGTCGTGCATAGACCCATATTAGTAAATCCCCCATCAATCCATTCAGAGTGTTCTCAATGGAGACATCTATTGCTGGTCGTTCCAGTGACTGACTCTCTCTATGTAGGCTTACTGCCCCCACTTGCTCAGATTGGAGTACGTGACGTAGAAGAACGTGAGCACGCCAATGACGACAACGATCATGTCCAGGACATTGTCCAGGAACGACGCGTTCGGGTTCAACTTGATGTGGAACAACGGCGGATAGACAAAGCTCAGCGGCACTACAGACGACATCCAAACTCAAGTCAGTCTCCAGCAATCCAGACAATCACAATATCAAGACATACCGCAGCAAAAGGCACCGACAATCGACACGAACAGATCCAGACGGTCCTGGCCAAAGTACGCGATGCTGACAGTCACGATGACTGCGATGGCGCGGAAGCAGTTCTTGGCGAGCTTCTGGCCCGAGGCACGACGAGGAAAGCCCAGCATCTCCTCCATGATCTTCACGGCCGGGAACAAAAACAGCGGGTACGACAGCAGCTGCGCTACCGAGTAGCCAAACTGCACCGAGATGGACCACCCATTGCGAGGCAGACTGGACGTGACCATGGGCTTAATCGTCTCGCCAAATGCCAAGTAGTTGGTGGCCGCAAAGAACGAGTAGAACAAAAGCAGTCCCACGACCGTAGCGACGAGCAGAGCCGGGAACTTGGCCTGACGCGCCTTGTTCAATGAGCTCTGCGTCGGCAGCACGAGACCGATGCCCTCGAACGTGAAGATGGCCGTGCCGATAAACACGGGGTAGTCCACTTCGTTGAACAGCGTCACAGGCTGCATGCCTTCAGTGGTCAGCAGCGTGAAGCTGTTGCCAAGGATGAATGCCAGCCCGTAGAGGATGAACACGTCGGCAATGAGGTTGCTGATAGAGAAGTAGCTGATGTATCGAATCCACGACAGCGGGATGTACACGGCGATCTGCAACAGGATGAGCACCGAGATCGAGACCTGTACGTTCAGATAGGCCAGCACTTGAGCCATGTTCTGCGCCACAAAGATCACATACGTGCAGCAGAAGCCCGCCTGCATGAGTATGATCGAGATCTGCACCATGCGTCGGCCCCAGGCACCGTAGGCTTCGTAGCCCACGTGACCGTACGTTCCACCGACAATCGTACGGCACTGCAGCAGCCGCAGCATGGCGTACAGCGTCATGGCCGCCACGACCGCGAGACAGAGCGGAGAGAAGAGCACACCGCCGCTGCGGAATCCATCGGGCAGGAACAGGATGCCTGTGCCCACAAAGGCCTTGAGCAGCGTCAGCAGCGCGTGCCAGAGTGTAGTGGTCTTCTCGCTCTCGCCCTTGCGCGGACTGAGCGACACGTCGCCCTTGGTCAGTCGCGTGGCTTCGTCCGGCGTGCTACAAGCAGAGCTGGTGAGAATGCAATGCGTCAGAGGGAATTGCGCTTGTTGCTGCTTACCCAAAGGTGCCGGGCGTGCGACGGAAAGGCAGGCGCAGCACAGGCGTCTGCAGCAGACTCTGCGCACGCTCCTGCACGCCGATCTCGTCGTACGAGTCGTTGTCTTGGCCGATCATGTTACCAATGAAGGGGTCGTACACGCTGTTGATCTTGTCTACGATCTGCTCGCGGATGGCCTTGGACACGCGCTTGGGCTGCTGCTGCTGCACGTGGTGGCGGCGGAACCCGCCCGGTACGGCGATCTCCAGCGCGCGGGGCGTGGTGCTCAGCGACACGCGGCCCGGGTCCGAGTCGCTGCGCGTGCGCGGGTCGTTCTCAGTGCGCATGGCCTTCTGCAGATCCCACACCGCGTCTGCCATCGTCCCCCCAATCGGTAAATGAGAGTGACGGTTATGCACAACGGCGGACCCTGGAACGTAACTCCGTCCACGTTTCAAACTAGTTATGTATGATGTTTTAAACAGTAAAGAGTGATGGTCAGATCTGTGGAGGAACACGCAGATATCTGTCGTGTGGCCAGCGAGTGTTCTGGCGAGAGAGAATGCGGGGCGGAAGAGAGAGAACTGCCTTGTGCAGATGAGTGGCTGGTGGTCCATCACGCGATATGCTGGCTCTTGATAGGAGAGGTCTTTGCTCGTGTGGCCATTTAAGAAATATCCCAAACATTTGATGGGGTCTTTATTCTCTCATTCTACTGGAAGAAAAGCTTCAATGGGTAAGTGACATTAAGGCAGAATGCGATCGGCCATGAACACAATGTGATTCCGTCGCCAAGCCCATTTATAACACTACGTCTGGAACTGAGTTTTGCCCTGACGTGGACATTTTAGACACCTTGCTCGTCAAACCAAGATTTCAGGATGCTGGACTGTACGATAGAAACGACTCGCTATCCAATCCACCTGAGTCACAAGAGCCACTGAGATATGAATGAGCATCTCTAGCTATACAAAGATTAGAGATTGCCTGCACACACAGAGAGAAAGAGAGACAGTGAAGACGGGCTCTAGATGGCCTCGAGTGGTCGAGATCTGTATGCCCCGTAGCAAGACTTTGAAATTCTTGGGATTTTGGTGCCTAGACGGCAACAAATCTCAATCGCCAGTGCTTCCTTTCTCATGTGGCCACTAGATGGGATCTTTGTTTCCTGAATTTATGTGGTTTACATGAATTCAGTAGAAACACAGTAGTAGCTCTCAAATTAGTACAATCTCTTATATTAGGCCAATTGTCCTAGGTCATAATTAGGATTGATTGGCTAAAACCAGGACAGCAGCTTCATCGCGCAGGGGGAAGAGGTCGAATGGACGCACTGGTGGGCTATGCATCGAGCGATGAGGAAGAGCAGCTCAAGCAGCCGCAGGTCTCTTTGCCAGTCGTGAACTCTGCGCCGCTGATCTCGGCTGAGCTGGCGCTGGCTTCGGTCAAGCATCAGTTCAATACGCAGGCGTCCTCGTCGCAATTGGCCGTGAACCTGCCGGTGGAAGCCACGCTGGCCAACTACGAAGGCCCCGCGCATCCGAACCAGCAACGCTGGAACGCCGCGCAGATCGGTAGTGGCAAGGAGGTGGTCACAGGCGTGGTGGAGGCTGCTGACATGGAGCACTTCAGCTTCGAGTCGCAGTACCACACGTACAACCAGCAGCACACAGGCATGTATCTGCCCAAGAGCTCCACACCATCGGACGCTAGCGACTCGGTCTTCACGCAGCGCAACCCGAAGAAGCGCCGCAATCAGACGCTGCAGCGGGAGAAGGCTGCGCAGGAGCAGCTGGGCGATCCAGCGCAGGACGGCATCTGGGCGCCGTACAAGGAGGCCGTGATCGCCACGGACGCCGAGCTGGGCACCATGACGGCCGAGCAGGTCGCGCTACATGAAGAGCGTCTAGCGGCCAAGCGCCAGAAGGCCGATGAGAGCAAGGTGGACGACGAGGAACGTGACTTCGACCGCATGATCGAGAAGAAGATAGCGCATCTGCTGCCGGCGAGACTCAAGGCCGGGCAGGTAGCCATGCCTGGCACGTCGCAGTTCCTGGACGTACACGAGTACGACTACCAGGGCCGGTCATGGGTCGAGCCGCCGCGTACGCTCAAGCGTGATGACGAGGGCGACCATCAGGTGTTCCTGCCCAAGAAGTGCATCCACAAGTGGACTGGCCACACCAAGGGCGTGCAGGCCATCGAGCTGTCGCCGTCCTACGGCCATCTGCTGCTCTCGGGCAGTATGGACAACACAGTGCGCATCTGGGACGTGTACAACGAGCGCAAGTGCAAGCGCATCTACGAAGGCCATTCGGCTGCTGTGCGCGGCATCAACTTCTCGAACGATGGACGGCAGTTCCTCAGCTGCAGCTTCGACCGGTTCATCCATCTCTGGGACACGGAGACCGGCCAGAGCATCAAGGCGTTTACGAACCGCCGTGTGCCGTACTGCATCAAGTTTTATCCAGGCGACAACTCGCAGTTTGTGATCGGCGACTCGAACAACATGGTCGTGCAGTTCGACACGCGCTCGGGCGAGATCGTGCAGGAGTACAACCATCATCTGCAGGCCGTCAACTCGGTCACGTTCGTGGAGGACAACCGCCGGTTCGTGTCGACTTCGGACGACAAGAAGATTCTGATTTGGGAGTGGGGCATCCCAGTGCCCATCAAGTACATCTCGGAGCCAGCCATGCACTCCATGCCGGCCGTGACGCTGCATCCGTCGGGCGCATTCTTCGCTGGCCAGTCCATGAACAACCAGATCGATGTGTACTCGGCCCGCGACAAGTTCAAGATCCAGCGCAAGAAGACGTTCAAGGGCCACTCGACTGCCGGCTACGCGTGCCAGATCGGCTTCTCGCCCAACGGCCAGTTCCTCATGTCGGGCGATGGCGAAGGCAAGCTCTGCTTCTGGGACTGGAAAAGCACCAAGATGTACAAGAAGCTGCGCGCACACGACCGCGGGCCGTGCATGGGCGCGATCTGGCACCCGCTCGAGCCCAGCAAGGTCGTGAGCTGCGGCTGGGACGGCCTCATTAAGTACTGGGACTAACTAGACACAATGAATGGCTTGCGTGTTAAATAGGAGGAGCTCTGTTATCATGCGACTTCCAGAGGTAAATAAAAGGCGAGACGCTCAGAAGTCCATGCTCGACAGCTCAGCGCATGGCATCGAGACGGTCTCGCACTCGGAAGAGATGTCCAGAGGCAGATCCAAAAGCGGCGAGCACTCGGCCAGCAGCGCCACGAGCTCCGCATGAGAGGACTGCGTGAACTGCATGTGCTGCGCAGCCGAGTGGAACGGCATGGGCTCCACCGCGTCGAACATGGAGAAGCAGCCGTGGAAGTCGAGCGGGTCGTCCAGCCGCGGCGCCTCGTCCGTGGCTGTAGGCGACTGCATGGCCTCCTTCTCAGTCTCTGACGCGTCCTCGTCGCTAGGGATCGCACTGTCGGCCGCCACAGCTTCATTCTGCTCCTGCTGCTTGCGCTCCGCACGAACAAACGGTGCTGAGCGCAGGCCGCGCTTTCGACGCGCGATCTTTTCGCGGTATTTCTGCGCGTGCGTCATGGTCTGGCGCGTGGTGCGCGTGGCCACGTAGGCCGCGACCTCTTTCCACGGGCCGGACGGGAAGAGCTCGAGCCCGCGGAGAAAGCGCTCGTGCTCTGCGTGCGTCCAGGCTCTGGCGTTGCTGCTGCTGGAGGCGGAAGTGTTGGCTTTCTCCATGTAGACGTCGGCTTCCAGCGGCAGCCGGATGAGCTGGTCCTGGGCGTCGCCCCGGAAGAGTTGGCTCTTGACGTCGGCCGAGATGGTCATGATCGATAAGTGACTTACGCACTGGACTGCAGATTTTGGAATGGCGCCTTGTCTTTTTGGGTATTGCGCCAGACGCTGTAGGTTAAAAAACGCAGAAGGAAGGACGCACGCACCAGCCCCAATGGCCGCAGGTGGCGACTGCAACCATGGAATTGGGGAGGATGAGGGGCTCTATAAAATCCAGAGCTTTGGTTTTTGTATCGTGCGTGCTCTCTGCAATTTGGGTTCAGCCAATCAGCGGATAGATGCAGCCATAGAAAGGACGAAAAGTGCACCAACATTGCGTTGGCCAGATCAATGGCTCACTTTCCTCTGCCAAATCCAATCAAATGCGGCAATCACTTCTCTGTGCCATCCTGCTGTGGTAGTACATAATGATGAATAAATTTGGTGGGTTTACTGGATAAGACAGAACCAGTAAATTTATGTTTATGATGATTTGAAAATGATATACGATTGATTACTTTCAGAAAAAAGGGAATAAGAGCACCTCACGCTCTCTCTGCTAAGGAGAGTCTGATGCTGAGGTCATGTGCGATGACTAGTAAAAGTGAATGACGCTCTATCCCGCTTTGGTCATTGTCATGGAGCACAGCGTCCACAAAAGCACACACTCATGGAGAGAAGATCTGCAGACGAGAGTGCGTTTGCTTTTCCATCTACAGTACCGTTTCCTTCCACAATCTTTGTATCCCTTTGCAGGGATAAACTTGCGTTACTTGTTCCAAAGGAAACGCTTGATGCAGTCGATCTCAGGTGCGACGAGATCCAAAAGATGGCTTATAAAGATTTTCTATTCAATCGCATTTCCAAAAATCAAACATATATCTGTATCTACAACATGAAAGGATCCGTCGTCTTCCGCTGAACAAATAGAGGTCGCTCCACTCGTTTTATATATATTCTGATCCGTCCGTCCAGTCGTCGACGGCGTTTTGGTTAATGAAGCCTCGTTGTTTTGTTGTCTCCAGAGTTGGAATGTGAGTTATAAAGCGCACCGGATCCGGTCTTGAACATATTTCTCGTTCTTCCTGTTTCTTCATTTCATCACTCAATCAAACCAGCCAATCGGCCAATCATGGCGCATTGTCAAAGTCGAACCATTTGGCGCCAAAGGTGTTCATCATGTCGCGCATAGCATCTTCCGACAGTTCCAGTGCTTGGGACACGAGATCGTTCTCATCCGATATGGCCAGTGGGCTGTGGATGGATGGGGCTGAAGCCATGACTGGAGATGACAAAGGCTGAGAAGACGCCGAGCTCCACTCCAGACACAGGTCCAAATCTTGCTTCTTCGTAGGTGTCACTGCAGGCAAAGTTTGCGAGACACTGCGCGGCGAACGCTTGATACCCTGCTTGACGAGGTTTGTCGTCCGTCGCATGGCATGCTGTTGCGTTCCATTGACGCCTACAGAAGCGAGCGTGCACGCGTCAGCGAAACTGGACAGCGGTAGCAGAAGACCAGGCGTTGATACCCACTCCAAGCACGTCGTGTAAGCAGCGTCTTCGTCGCCAGCTTTCTGCGGTGTCGGTTGCGGTGAAATCGGACTGGAGATCACACTGTGTGGGCGCGGGGAGATCCGAACATGCTGGGTGCTGGTTTGAGGAGGAGTCTTGGGGTGGCGTGGCACGCGCGAAGGCTTCAAGCCGCGCTGGCGACGCTGAATTTTTTGGCGGTACTTCTGTGCGTGGCTCATAGTCTGTCGCGCTGTCTTGGTACCAACGCAATCGGCCACAGCCTTCCAGGGGCCCTTCGGATGCAGCTCAAGCCCCATGAGGAAGCGCTCGTGCTCATCGCTGGACCAGATGGAGTTGGAGCGCGCCGACGGAGCCTTTGCTGGACCTGCATCTGGTTTCGCCTGGGCCTGTGTCTGCGGCTGTGCTGCTTGGTGAGATTGACGCGCGTTGCGCGGAGCTATGCAGATCAACCGACTGGTCTGCTGGTCGAATAGCTGTTCGTGGACGCCGTGCGTGATGGTCATACTACTGCTGTGGAGCTGTGCAGTGGTGGGCTGTAGTCGAGTGCTGCTTTGCGATGCGTAAAACGAGATCTGAGGCTCGTAATGGCGGTCGCAGGTGCAGGAGCATGCTGGAACGTGTCTGCACATAAGTCCGCCCCCGATTGCGCGTTGTGACTGCCGGATTGTGCGCATGAGGATGCCGGTCACTACGCGCCGATGGGACGCATACTCGCTTACTCCTACAGTGGATTTCTTACACTAGATTTAGAGCCACACGGGATTTTTTGTCCCAGAACGACCCTCACTCACCCTAAAAATAACCTCTACAAAACAAAGCCAATTTGAGATTGGTCCAATTACGTGATATGATAGGTTTATGCATTTACACGGGGATAAGTTTGGCTTTGTGAGAATGATTCATTAGCTTATGGTACCAACCAAGGGAGTGATTATGTCCTTAGACAGGATTGAACCTCTCCGATATAGTTACCTGAGCATGGATATATATCGGTTTGGACAGGGAAGACGTGTCCCCTCGTTGGCGTGACACACGCCGATGGGCATACTGGCCACAGGATGCTCGGCTTCGGATCCCCACCTTCTAAAGTATCTATAGCTACTGGCCACGATCGCTGTACTCACTTTTCGGAATGGCTGCGTGTGAGCCATAAGCCCCATCTGTTTCTATAACATGGTTCACACTCCTCGCCAAAGGTGAACTTTGTTCATAGAGCTGGTACCTAGACATTCAGTTACGATATCTATAGGCTTGGCAAGCGTGTGGATATGGTGGAAGACACATTCAGCTGTCAGATGCATATCATAAATCGTTTCTACAATTGAGAGTTATGGCTACTGTCAATTCATGGTCATTGGTCACTATGTTATAAAGACCCCATAAGTGTATGACGTGTTGAGGTGATACTTATCGTAACATTCCAAAAGCTTATGAGAAGAAGGTCGAGTAGATCATAAATAGAGACAGAATCAGACTATATTCTTCTTCCCCAGCAGCATGTCGCGATTGAAGCGTGAGTATTATTTCCTGTAGAGATGGAAGACACAGAGTACATAACAACTCAAGCGGATGCGCTGTAGCTACACTTTTACAGTACAAGCTATGTTAGTCCATGTTACATGTGGCGCTAAGCTCCAGAATCTAGTCAAGCAGCCACGCTTGCCAAGATGCGTTCATATCAGGTAACAGTGGTATGCTCTGGCCGAAAGAGCCCAGGTGGTTCTTCTGCCGCAGCAACCTTACTGCGGCTTGTCGCACACATTTTAGATGCGCGAAAAATACTGTACGAAATCCACACATGTGAGTGGTAGCGCATCTTCTTGCATTCTCATGAGTTCTCAGCAATAAGCCAGAATTCATTGTATGCCCTCTCGCCCGTACAAGCGGCTTCATGACTAAGTATTCCCTTGTCACATGCGAACTTAGCCTACGTCGCGACTCTTCCTGTGCATTTTCAGGGCAAACGCGTGAACTTCTCAGCGTTGAAGTGGTGGTGGCCATCTTGGACTGATGGTCCGCTGCGAGAAGCACATTTCCTGATCAGATACTTTTGTATTGGTCTTATACTGACGACTTCTTTTGTAGGTTCTACGTATTCACGCACACACGATACTACACGTTCTAATCACCTCTACACTATAACAATTGTAGGATCCCATATTGACGCTAACAAGAAAGACTGGGTCGCCATCAGGTCGTTCACGAACAGCTCCAACTCATAGTCCAATTCAGGTTTCGATGCGTCATTGAACGCATCATCAATGCGAATATACGAGTCGGCTTCTTCAAGCGTATATTCCGCACGCAACAGCAATGACGACGCTGGCTGCACGGAGATCGCAGGTAGAATAGAAGTCTGGTACCAATCAGCCTTTGGAGCAGAGTACGGCATAGGTTCGAGTGCCGGAGCAATGTACGGGCGGTGGCGCTTGAGCATTCGACGACTGCGCGCAATCTTGGCTCGGTACTTCTGCGCGTGAGTCATGGTCTGTCTCCGAGTTCGGGTGCCCACGACATCAGCGATCCTCTGCCAAGGGCCGCTTGGGAAGATTTCAAGACCTTGCAAGAATCTCTCATGTTCGCGTGCTGTCCAAGGAACACCGCTGCATCGTGGGGAGTTGCGGTCACCAGATCTGAGGGTCGCCGGCATCCGAACGACTGATATCCGCTCTTGCATGCTTGGACTCGTGAGTGGGCTGAACAGCTCACTCTGGACACGAACAGAGATCGTCATGGTCTTGCTTCTAATGTTGCAAAATGCCGAATGACGTATCTGCTTCTCCGCTGCGCTTTGGTTTGGATTTAGTGGATGCACGTTGCTAAAATTTGCAGCCACAAGTCGATTGTACAGTATACTATTAGAGACCTCATCGTATACTAAGCCCCATCACCTATCGCTTAGAATGCGAAGGGTTTGTATCAGACGTTTCTTGGAACACAAACTTGGTCTTACACAGGCAGTGGGACTGATGACCCAGCATACACCATCACGAAACAACACAGGGCAGCTGCGTGGCACCACCATCACTCATCAAGTACGTGTTGAAGCGTATCGGTATACCGTAATACATACCGGTATATGTTACTACTATATTGCACGCATAAACTGAACTTTTTGGGCTACACAATGCTGCATTAATTATACGCATTGACTGTTTATTGTTAGCCACATCGTGGAGTCTTCCCATTCAGTCGAGCTCAGCACCGTGTGATCGAATGGACGATCTGTGATGATATCGATGGACGGCAGTTCGTCCAATAATGAGGAAAGCGCGTCTTCGTCTATCAGAAAACCTTCGTAAGCGTTCACCTCCTCTAGTACGCCTGCGTTGGCTGGATTGTGCTGAGTCAGTTCATGGGCAAGCATGCTCAAGGGCTCTCGGATTGGCTGTGGGCGTGTCACGTATTCCAGGTCATGAGCCTGCACAGGTGATGTTGGATCGAATTGCTTGGCTGTCGCATTGGGAATCGACCGACCGGGTTTACAACGCTCAATCTTCTGGCGATACTTCTGCGCATGAGTCATGGTCTGTCGGGCTGTGCGCGTTCCAACATACGCAGCAACGTCCTTCCAGGGGCCTTTAGGAAACAGTTCGAGGCCTCGCAAGAACCGATCGTGCTCTTCTTCGCTCCAGGGCGTACCAAGTCGCTTTGTGCTGCGTGTGTCGTCTTCGCTTCCCCTGAGAGGCAGGCGGATGACACTGGACCTAGCTTGACTGGCTGTTGGCTGGGACCGAAACAGTTGGCTCTGCACGCGCGAAGAGATGACCATGGCTTCTGAATAAGGTCGCTTGCGATGGTGGAAATTAGCGAATGCTGCCAGTGAGGAAGCTTCTGTGTGTGTCGCATTGAAGGAGAGCAAAGTTACGGAACACAGGATTCTCTCTAGACGGAGGATGGGCCACAATCTGTTGCGGGAATATCGGTACTTCATCTGAACGCTCGACAGGATTATTGTACCTACTCGACAGGTGCGAGCGAATTGATGGGCATCATCTCAAGCACGCGCGAACAGCGGTACAGTATCTGCTGCATCTTGCTCCTCGCACTGTCGCTCTTGCTGCTCACAGAGTACCGTCGTTTTTAAGGAGGTGACGCCACGAGGCAAGCTCACTGTTCGTGGGTTCTTTGATGGCACGGCAATAACACTATTAATATTAGGCAGATTGCTATCAATTGGGCAACAAAAATGAGCGGGAAATCCTGGGCTCAGGTGCGCCTAATCTGGAGCACAAGTGTAACGGACAGAGCGGATGAACTGTAGAGTCACGAGAGCCTGATCATTCGTTCGCGATGGCGGAACAAACTGTGTGCAGTATACACACTGTAGTAACAAAGAGAACATTTTAAATACACATCATCGCCTGGAAACAAGAGAGAAGTTATAGTGATAGAGTCGAAGAGAACACGTTTCGGATGAAATAGTGGAATCGTTGAGGTTTCCAGCGTGTCACGCGATTACTCAGCGAGCGCATCCTCGTGGCGTGATAGAGTTTGGCGTGCGGCGTATGAGGCGTCAGCTGTGGCAAGGCGCCTCAGCCGACGCAAGATTTGAGGAAAGTACAGTAGGGGGCGCGATAAGGAAACACCTAATCTGGATCGATTTGGAGAGGGATTTAGCAGAAGCAGATATCACATAGACGTGGACATATACAAAGAAGTGAGTTGCGAAACCTCTTCAAATATGATTAAATCGTTTACAAAGGGGTATTAGAGGTAGACTGTTCCTTTATCGCGCCCCCTACAGTACCACTGCACTAAAGTCTTAAGTCAAAAGTTGCCAGTGAACTGTACTCAGGAGCCATTTCTACCTACAAGCCATTTCTACGGGTCCATATCTTCTGTACAGTCCAGCCGCAGCCGGTAGACGCATAAACCGTACGGTGCCACAGATGAATGGTTTTAAGAAGAAAGAGAGAACATCCACTGGTGCGAAACGAATGATCGCGATCGCTTCCTTCCATGACCGGACGTGGCGGCAGCGAGTCATAATTACAAACCAAGCCGTGTAACAATCACACGATCTATGGTTTCATGTGTACAGTATAAGCGACATGACGAGCCCTGTTTGGGTGATTGAATTGACTCAGTTGCCACAAATATTTATCAATCGAAACTCATTGTACTGTGCCCACTTAAGGCAATATTGTTCGATTGATATGTTACCACTCCACTTGCATGGACGGCCAAACAGAGAGGTCGTCGTAAGGATGCATACGCGCATGATCATACACTTCGTCCACGATTGGTGTGACTGGAAATAGTTCGTTGAGCAGCATATCAATCGCATCATCTTCGAGCAGATCATCTAGCCTGTCTTCGGCCACGTTGGTACATGCTGCAGGCTGGTATCTTGGCTTGGAGGGTGCCTGGTCGCTCTCAGTAGCTCTGGGGGAAGGTGTCTCAGCGCAGACAGAGTCAAAGCTCAGCATCTCAGGAATATCCACAGACGTTGGAGAGAGCGCAGCCAGTGACTTGATCGACTGGTAATTCGACAGCTTCTTTTGCTTGGCAATTGCAGCTTGGTTGACGCGTTGGCTGCGCTCGATCTTCTGGCGGTACTTTTGCGCATGGGTCATGGTCTGTCGAGGTGTGCGAGTGCCAACATACTCGGCAATAGCCTTCCATGGACCTTTGGGGAAGATCTCAAGCCCATCAAGAAACCGATTGTGCTCTTCAATGGACCAAGGAATGCCGCTACGGCGCTTGGAAGGCAAATTCTTTTCTTGTTGCGACAATGGCAGGCGGATGACTCGCGTTTCGCCCTCGCTGGCGTCAACATCTGCGCTGTTTGAGATGCGGAATAGCTGGTTTTGTACGTGTGGAGAGAAGACCATGGAACTTGCTGGAAGTTGGTGGAGGATTGGCCATTTGGAGGCAAATTTTTAAGTGATTGATGGACGCGACGCTTCATACGCTAATGATCGGACGGATCATGTGGCGTTCCCATGGAAAGAGCAGGAAGGGTAGTTGACCCACTGCACTTGATTATCGGCTGTGTTGTGTTACATTTCGTACGTAGCCAGGACATGTGATGGTTCAGAGGCGTCCTTGGGCGCTTAGGCGCCTTCAGACCTGAGATGTCTAAGCTCACACGAGACGGTACTCATCTGGTTTCTAGGTGCCCCATGGCTCTCAAGAGGGAACGTAAAACAATGCCAATGATGAGGTCCAACTATCTCCGTCGTGATAGTGACAATGGACTTATGCTGAGCGGTTCAAGCGACTACCATGATTTTATATGAATCCCTGTTTTACGATGCACTTGATCCAGGAATTCATTATTCTGTGCCATGACCAGCGCCCAAATGATCAATTTTAGAACAATTCCATCTATTTAATACAGCTACAGTGGTTTGCTCAAACTGTGGCAGTGCCACTGCTGTACTGTATACTGGTGGCAACAGTGTATTAGGCTTGTGGCGCTTGACGATACTTGCGCTACTGTAGGGAATCAGAGCAACCTTTGTCTGAACAAAGGCACCAATGCACAGAGAATGCCAGTGCTTAAGATATCCGGATGTACTGCAGTGTACATTTTGGATTTCTCAGCGCCATCCTATCCCTTGCTGAGGCGCCTCAGCAAATGGCGAAAAACCTGTGTATTTCGATACGCCTCTATGGATATAAAAATACCGGTAAACTGGTGGACCCGAGCTTAGTGAACCGAATTTAACTCGGTGAGTTGAAGCAAGTCGGCCACAAGAATCGAGCATCTACAGTATCACCTGATGCAGGAGCGAATACAGTAGAGTTACATCCAGTCATCCCAGACGCGGCTGCGACTTCGACAAGACAAGATCGCAAACGATCAGACAATGTGTGGCTACATCCTTAAAAATTGCACTGACATTCTCACGCAGCCGCGGCAAGATGCGTTGCACGCCGCGGCTGCACAATGTTCAATGTTCCATGATCTAGTAACAGGCAGAATGTTGGTGCATCCATACTACAATTTACAATTGACACACCCCGAGTTGATACCATCCATTGCAACCCACAGAAAGTTCAATCCTTTAAATTACCACTCAATGCACATGGTTTCCCAACTGCCTTGGGCTTCATATGCGCTACAATCGGTTGGTTTCGTAGAATACACGTCGTGTCTGACCGGCATGCATGATACCATATCGTTTAGTAGCATAGCGACAGATTCATCGTTGAGCAGATCATCCAGCATGTCTTCAGTCATGCTGAAACAGTCGATCGGTTCGTGACTTGTGGAATCGGCTGACTCGGTCTCAATTGCTTTGCCAGTGGTTGATCTTGACGAGGTGCTCACGTATGGAACCTCATGGTCCAACTCTACAGTTGCGTCCACAGCGGTTGGAGACAGTGAAGCCTGTGCCATTGCATTGTGACGATGCTCAAGCTTCATCTTTCTTGCATCGGAGACTCGGTTCACTCGATGGCTTCGCTCAATCTTTTGGCGGTACTTTTGCGCATGTGTCATGGTCTGTCGAGGTGTACGGGTGCCGACATACTCCGCGATGGCCTTCCACGGTCCAGTAGGGTATACCTCAAGCGCATCGAGAAAGCGATCGTGCTCTGCCGTGGTCCAAGGAATCCCGCTACGCCGCCTGGAAGGCTTCATCTTGCCTTGTTGAGTCAACGGCAATCGAATCAGTCGCGATTCTTTCTCGTCCGGAATTGTTGCGTCGGTGCCGCTTGGGATGCCGAATAGCTGACTCTGGACGTGAGCAGAAAACACCATACTTGTAGAGTAAAATCGTTGGTGCGATGTGGTAGCTTGTCCGTTTGATGAGGTATATTGGTGACTGGTGCTTGTGGGTGGCGCTAGATCTCCCTCGCTTGCTAGGGAGTGGTTTCGTCCATCTCCGAACTCCTCAACCGCAGAGGGACGACCGATTGATTTCATCCACTTGTTCGTTGCCTGCATGCAAACTAACGCCTCATGCGGCCATAGTCGGAGCTTGAACCCAATCCATAACGGGGAGATGCACATACATATGCCTGACTTGTGCCTTTCGCTCTGTTGCGGAAGACAGGCGAAATGAGACAGTGGGACGTGCCATACGGCACCACGGTCTTTGTTCCGCCATGAACATGTGGATGAGCCACTGTGTGCAGAACTTCTGTACGGTCCTCTGTTACAGAAGACCGCTGGATCCTGTTCCAAGCGAAGGGCCTGGAAGCAATGTCGACCCACTGGCGTCACCGACGCGTTGCCACCGCGCATGAACGAAAATCACGAATGCATGCTCCAAAATGCTGTAGGAGTGCGTTGCTGTTGCATTTGGCCAACCGAGAATGAGTGAGAAAGAATATGATAATACTAACTCCATTCATCCTAAAAAAAGCTTTTTTCATCATGCACTATGAATACTTGTGCTCTTTTGTACTCAAGACAACATCTACCACTTATAAATACCAGCCAAAAGTTTGCTCTAGAGCTGGAAGTCGAATGACGCATGGTTGGGAAGCAGCGCCGGCTCTGGATACGCATATGCGGGCGTCGTCCAGTAAGTCTGATCGATGATCGGGTCAGTGAACCCGATCTCGTTCAAGATCGTCGTCATGTCCATTTCGCTTTCGAAGATATCGCAGTAAGCGTCGGTCTGCAGTGGTGCAATCGCAGGCATATTGGTGGTCGTTGGTAAGGTTGTGATACGGGGTGAGGAGACCCACTGGCAAAGTATGTCGTTCTCGTGCTTGAAATCCGTATCCATGTTAGCGTCAAAGCCGGCATACGCGCTTTCAGTGATCGATATAGGTGATTGCGCAACTTGAGCGTGCTCGACCATTTTCTTGGAGTTGACGGGTTTGGCTGCAGCTGGAGCGGCAGCATTCTCCTTGCGCGATGCGACTTTCAGTCCACGCAAATTGCGCTCAATCTTCTGGCGATACTTCTGCGCATGGGTCATGGTTTGGCGCGGGGTGCGCGTGCCCACGAAGGCGGCAATATCCTTCCAAGGTCCTGACGGGAATACCTCGAGGCCCTTGAGGAAACGATCATGCTCCTCAGACGTCCAAGGCGTTCCACTGCGGCGCGTTGGACGAGTCACTTTGCCCTTGAGCGTTGGTGGCAGGCGAATGACGCGCGTCGCTTCTTTGGTTTGGCGTTGGAGGCAGACGCCCTCGTTCTCAAACAACTGGCTGCGCACACGCGAAGAGATGGTCATGGCGGATTCGAAAGTGATCGCTTTGATGAGAAATGGTGAGTGGCGTCCATCCACCACACGCGACTTGTCAGGTGAATGGCCGCTGCGGAATAGTGCTTAGGCGAGCCATCTGCGTCCAGTTACATCCTGTGTTGCGTATACGGTACAATCCTCAGGGTGATGAGGCACAAAGTGATGAGGCACAAAGTGGAATACTGACGCTGTCCTCAGTTGCGCCTGGCTCTTAGACATGCATTTGTCCCGCTGATATAAATGTTTTGCTACATTTTAGTTATTTGCACAATGAAGCCCGTAAAACGGACTGTGTCAACAGATAATGATTATGTTTTTGAAACATATCTGTTCGCTACTGGATTAATTCGCCACGAAAAAACGTTATGAATTGATACGATCTTTGCAGTCAACAGTCTACTTGAAACATCTTCCTGAGCTAACTTGCGTCTGGATAAGTCCAGTAATTTTGCCATCCACTAGGAATTCATGCGCATCTACTCAAATTTTGGGCATGACTGCAGGCGTACACACACATATTGGTATTCCTTCTAGATTTACAGGTTCAAACAAGGAGGTGTACCAAACATATGTGGAAGACAATAAAGCGCTCTTTTGCCGTCGAGTCAATAACAAACCATGTACTGTACAGTGCGTGCGCAAATGTTTCTCCCAGCGTCAGGCTGACGAGGCTCGAAACAATGGGTGGTGTATACTAAGATTTTGCTAGACTTTTCTACAGCGAAAAGCAAAATCGAAAGTTGAAGTATCCACCTATCCGAAACGGGTACAAAAGCACCCACAGATCGTCCGATCGTGCAGCAGCGACCATCAGATCTTGAGACATTGAAAGAAGTGCTCCTCCTCCGAATTTCGTTTATGCACGCCATCTGTACCACTGTTTTTTTTGTGACTATGGAATGCAGAGATCCTACAAGTCAGATGGTTTGAAAACTTGTGGCTCGCCAAGCGTTGGTAGCCATATTGCCGCTGGTGAAGACAAAGAAAGGCAAGGTTGAGTCCAGAAATATCGACGTACGCTGTGCCGTACCCTAACGATTAGTCCGTCTTTAAAACTCAAATGGGTTAAAGGTGGGTTGGTGTACAGTATCACGGACTGTTACTACCAACACGAACATAAGGAATCGAAATGTACTGCGACGCAATACAGTACGTGCTACTGTACAGTACACAGTACGCAATTGGACTGCATTGTTGATGGTTTGCGAGATGCCGTTGCAATCCGCAAAAGCAAGTCGACAAGATCAGAGCTTCTGATCGCATACGCCAGGCACCATACAGTATTGTCAACTGCATCAGTCTTGAAGAAACGACACAATGAGTTGATGTCTCGGCGGACACATTCTGTAAAACGATACGACATTTACTTAAATAAAAATTCCATTCCTTCTTTTCACCATCACCCAATGTTGCTTCGGTTCTTTCAACTACAGAACACTTATATAAATACTATAACCTCAGAAGGGTATTTTAAGCTGCTTCTGCTGGAAATCGATGATATATTGTATCATGCAATATCGTGCGGTACTAACATACTACAATATCTGTACAGTACTGTAATGAACAGTGGGCTCATCCTGAAATTTTGCCTTCATGGCACGAGCCCTTGTGCACAAGGATCAGATGCTCAGCGGTATCCGTACATGCTTAGTACACACAACACGACTTAGAGGTCGACAGAAAGTCACCACTGAAAGTCTTAGAGCGCAAGAGCAAGAGACAGTCCTTGGAAATCTGCTGGACCCAAACCACTGCAACTGAACCCAAAAGGTGAGAACAGCCAATTAGCGCTCTAGGATTAAAGGAAATCTGTCAAATGAAGTGAATGACTTGCACATCAAATTGAATCTGTGGGTCGGTCCTTTACAGCTCGTGGCAGACAGTGTTGAGTGTACAGAAATGCCAGCAGGCCATGCACGGCTTTGCAAGTGGAGCAGACGAGATACTCAGGAGGGTACAAATGGAGGAAAAAGCACGTTCTGCGACAACTCAATAGCGCTGAACACGTTTCCGTAATCTTCCCGCAAAGATGAAGCGTAGTTCTGCTCTATCTTGCTACTCTGCTAGCACATGTCTCGAAAGCGTTGGAGCCTTTTCGGTAGTGTTGACACTACCGATAAACACATTTATGAACTGGAGATTTGGTTCTGCTGTACTGTACTGTAGTGAGAATGATACAGCGAACACCGCGGCACTTCTTACGTTGAGAGCAGGAAGCAGTCTGAGAAGTTGATAACAAACTCGCTACTTGGACTGACAGCTGACTCCCATCCCAAATGTAGCCAGATAAAGTCCTTTTTATCCATCAAAATTTTCGTTTGATATTGCTGAGTCCTGAAGATGAAGCTGCGGAAAGCAATCTCGTACCTTGCGACCTGGTCGGTTTCTAAGTCGGTGCCCAATTGTATGGAAGCACAGGACCGCATCCTTTCTGATCCAGGTTAGCTGCCTGAAGATAAACCTTCATCATGATACACAAAATTCCGGTCTTACTGTATTACAAAAATGGTCACATTAACAGTCACCGAATTGGGTTGGTCCCAAAAAAGGTGTTTGCGATCGCATCCCAGAGCTCAGCTTCCGAGTGTTCATTCTGTTGTGGGGGCAATGCAGCTGGGCCGCTGACACTGCAAGGGTTTTCTCGTGGTGGCGCAACCAATGGCTCGAACTCGGTCAGCAATGACACAAGGCTATCTTCCTGAATATTCCATTCGTACGTGGGGCCGGTGGCATACGGCGTTTCTTTGTAATCCACTGGCTCCGTCAGGAACTCGGTCTGCATTCTAATGTATGGTGGGAGCTCAATCTGATGTCTGGACGTATTGGGTGTTTGCTTGCGCTGTCGCTGTTGCGTTGACGTTGACGTTTTCAGGCTTGGGTTGCGCTTTCGGCGAGCGATCTTCTCGCGGTACTTCTGCGCGTGGGTCATGGTCTGGCGTGTCGAGCGGCTGCCGACATGCGCTGCGATTAGCTTCCACGGACCAGCCGGGTATTTTTCGAGTGCATAAAGGAACCGATCATGCTCTTCAGAGGTCCAAGGCGTTCCGCTCCGGCGTGTAGGCTTGGGTGGAGCCTGTGACTGCTCGATCCGGATAACGTTCGGAGCTTTGGACTGCTGCTCTTCATTGAAGAACTGCTTGGCTACTCGCAGTGTGATAGTCATGTTGGTCTGTTGTGCTTTGGAATGCGCAAAGTCGTTAATGACACTCGAGAAGAGACGGACGCCTCGTATTCATATTCCGCGCGTTTTCTGGTCCGCCCCGAGCCATTGTGCTCCTCAAAAAATCCACTCCAGTTGCAGTGAAGACCCTTTCGCTCACTATAGATTTTATTCATATTTTAGCCAATCCGAAGGGATTAAAGTGGTTCGAAATCTCCGACTGTGCCCAGAGTGCAGATGGTAACGCGGAATGTGCCCATGTGCGTCATGGCTTAATCGTCCACGAGCCTCAGAAGATGGATTTGTTGGAGTTGAATCAAGTTGATTTAAGCGATCTCACTTGCGAAGATGAGGCCATTTTGCTTCAAGGGGCGATTGGCGTGATCTGAGGCCACAAGAGGAGGGTTCATGAAGATAGCGAAATCATGGATAAGCGACGCTTGAAGCCAGGAGGGAGCGTACCGGTAGTGGATCGGAGACCGTTGGGAGCGTGAATTCGGCAGTCAGCAAAAAATGATGAGGGGTTGATGCTATATGCAGTAAATGATTCGGAATGCGGTCGTACGCTTTTTCAATTATTAGGAAGAAGTGTCACCCTTCATTGCAGTTGGCCCTTAAAGACATGTCTTGGCTCATGAAGAGCATTTTACGTGTGGCATTTATTTGCAACTATGATTGCTTTATGCCAGTCGCTGCTTGAACGAATTGAATTGATTTATTGTGTTATTGAAGAGGCACACAGCTGCATGTGCTATAACTAATGCCTTTCAATCAGGCGCTGGATTTTGACTTTGGTTTACGCCTCAGCTGCGATATCAGGTGGGTTCAGTATTGGGCAATACTGAACCCACCTGATACCGCTCAATAGTCGTGACCTACATTCTTCAGCCTACTGTCTTATAATTACACATTTCATTGGTGGTATAGCAAATATTCACGCTTTTAGCCACAATAGCGAACACAAATTAAGACCTCATTCAGTGTGTCGACAGAGAGGGCAGCTCATGCTCGTGTTGTACCAGTCGATGACGCAGTCCTCATGGAACTGGTGCGAGCACGGGAGGCGAACCATGGGCGATCGGACCTCCGATACGTTCAAGCTGGATTCTGCGGCGCGGCTGTCGCTGAGGCAGATGCAGCAGGTGGTCGAGATTTCGTCATCCTGCGGCCCCACATCCTCGATCGCGAGGATAGCGCCAACCTGCGATCGGTCAGCGTCCTTCTGCGTCTGCGGGAACTCCAGCGAGTCCTCGATGAAGAAGCAGATGCGCCACAGGTTTGCATGTGAGTCTGGTGAGCTCCACTTCTGATTGCGGAGCAGGAAGATGGACAGGTCGGCGTAGGTAGCTAGCACTTGGTGCACGAATTGTTGCAGCCCCTGCCGTCGCTCTCGGATGATTCCTGCGGTGTCTGCGCGCATGTGCTTGCGCGGGAAATTCGGATCAAACGGCTTGCGCAGCGAGTTGGACATGACCAGGACCTCGGGCGATTCGTCCATGGCCGTGGCCTCCCAGTCGCGCACCATCTGCAGCAGCTTCTGGCGAATCAGCGCGAACTCGCTGTAGCGCTTCTTGAGCACCCACTCCCCTGAGTCGCCCACGCGCACGCGACTGCGGATGCGCATAGAGTAGACCGTGAACCTCGAGACGGAGTTGTCGGTCGAGACGCCGATGGTGTCAACCTCGATGTCCAGTTTGCTCACTTCATGCTGCCGCGCCTTGGACAGCCGACGGTACTTGGGCTCGTTGAACAGACTGGAAGAGCTTCGCAGGCGGGCTTCCATTGAGACGTAGTAGACTTAACGCAGTTTTAGAAATGGCTTGAAGAACAGCGAGGGACAGAGATAGGAGAATGGTTTAGTGTTTAAGTTTATTTTAGCGGTTTCTTTTTTGCTTCAAAGAACGTTTATAAACTTAAAGAACGTATGGCTATTGCGGATCCATGTTTCTGGGACTGGAGCCAAAGTCTACGGCAGATTCGTTTTATCGCCTTCACAGCGGAATCTTGCTGATTAAAACCCGGATTAAGCCTGCAACTCTTCCAGTGGCGTGCGTATCTTCACCTCTGGGTACCGCCGCGCCCCAAGCAGCAACGGTATAGTTAATCCTGGTAGATGCGAATCTCGGATGGGAGTTTACTTTGGCACCAGGATGATGGGTCTCTCATGAGAGAAGGATCTGGAATTGATTCCGTGTGATTGCGCACAGACAGCTCAGCAGACTTCACAATTAATTTCAACGTGCATCATTGCTCTTCACGACTGCTGGTGCTGCTGTTATTGACCGTAGACGCCAAGCCGATTCAATAAGCTTGAATAGACTGCATGCAGTCATTGTAGATGCGAACCATGTCGTGTTCGAAGGGAACGGCTGTCACCATTTGAATGCTGGGTCTTGAAACAGCAGAGTCTCTTCTAGATCTAATGAAGGCGAATTCCTGGAGCAATAAAAGCATCATCGACTTCTGCAGGTCGGTGGCTTTCACACCATATTTCTCACTCTAGCGTGCCCATTCACGAAGCCAATGACTGCACTGCAGAAAGCGCAATACGGTCAAGAAAACCCACTGGCCGTCCGATAACTAGACCCATATTCTGCGTCAGGCCATGACCTCTCCCATGATATCACGTTTTGTGCTAGATTCCCGACCTTTTCTCGATATACGCTTTTAGATTTGTCTGATCGTGAGGAAGCATTATTCATGCAGCAGACCACTAGCCGACTTAAAAAGATCGTCGTGGCTGTGTGCCAGTTCTCATCAACATAGCGCATGTGACATCCAGTCAACATTGCATCGCAACCGTGACAGACAGGGCCAGAGGCAAAGTACATTGCGCTAGGTGACATTGAGGACCATTCAGAAGACTCTGTTGACCACTGTTGCGCTGGCGTTGACGATCAAAGTGACAGAGACGTCAGACGCAGCGAGATGATCGGCTAGGCTAATATGCCGCTAATATTGCTCACCATCTTGGCTATAGACTTGAAAGAAGGCGTCGACGATTGCACAAGCCATCCGACGAGAAATGGCGAGAACCCACAAACCACATTAGCGCACAAATTACCGAAGTACTTGCTAGTAATAAATGAGGGTCGCTCCGTCTTGACCTAGATCTGTTGGTCACCACTCCCCCAAGTTCATTTCGATCATCCCTTCTGCACTGTTACTGGTTACGCGACTTAAGCCATTGGCAGGGATTGCAACGCAGTAGTGAACTTAGTTGGGCGCGAGCTCGTGGTCGAATCGAACTGTTTCTGATTACGTTGCTGTAACGAATAGATAGATAGATCGGACTCCATCTTGTCCTTGTTCCTATGGAATATTCGACAATAGACCTCGATGAGTCACAGTACAACACGAAGATCACAGGTTATTTGCGTCGGACACGCAACTTTGAGAGATCGTTGAGCTAGATCCAGTGTTATTGCAAGTGCCTTCCAATAGTTTGCGGTATCAAAACTGCGCCAGTTTGCTAGGTCATTCATTACCATGAGTTTATTATTCACGGCACACGCATGGCACCAACACCTCATAGCTCCTGGTAAAGGCTTTATGAGCAGCAATCTGTTGCGCTGCGAGAGACCGAGGCGCTACAGGTCCTGCTTCGGCACCGACGGCAACGACCATGACTGCATTGGTACTGTAATCGCCACGCTCTGATCTGATAATATAGGACAGCTTTACTTTAGGACAATGAGGTGTGGTTCAATTCTCATCTCAATCCATGGAACACCACAACGGTTGGAGTGCTCCATTCGGTTGGGTCAACCAACCTGAAAGCAGATTACATATATGCACATATGTTGGTTGCCTATGCATATACACTGTGATGTCATTCTTTGTTTCCCCACACTTAAAGTAGCAGGTTTGCGGTAAAGCTGGTGATACCGGTACGTACAGTAGCGAAAATTCAAGTTGAAGCTGATGGCAACACAGCATAGTGATCATTGTTTAACAGCGAGCGACAGACACGCAGCGAGAAAAGTGAAGCATAAAAGCGCTGTCTGACCTGTGGAAATCCTGAGCTACAGAATGAAGAAGGGATCTATTGAGTGGGGATCAGATTTGGTGGCGGCAGCACGACCGAGCTCAGCGCCTTTATATCATGTCGCACCATTCTCATTCGGAGTGCACAGGCATTTCATGAACAGTACTCTACTGTACCACATCACAGAATTCTTGTCTTGTAGCCGTGGTTTAGAAGCGACTGCGACATGCACCACTAGGATACTCTCTACTGAAATACAATCAAAATACCCAGCCAACGTACTGATTTGCGTGGCTTCATCATGCATATGGTCTTCGTCCATCAAGGAATAGGTGTCTATAGCATACATTTGCCTAGATGTGTTCTTTATTTTCTCCAATGATGCACTGGAACAAGTTACAGTAGAGATCTGTGCGACGCCAACTCCCCGTCCACTGGCAGCTTCTGTCTTCACTTGAACCTGCGCCAAAGAAAGATTATCTGGTCTCTATGGTCACACTGCAATTGATTCCATGGTCTTAATGTAGAGGCAGCTTTTGTTGTAGATAGCTCTCTGAGATAATATGCGAGAAGGCAGACAGAGTTCGGGTGCCGCGTGTCTCATACACATATCCACCGCCTAAGGCCGTCTCAGAGCGACATACAAACCCCAAGTCATGTTCTTTTTCTCTGAGGCCGTCGGAACCAGCGGTTAGGTGTCACTTGCAGGTGTGCCGCCCATCATTTCGCATTCCATACATTTTTCCATATGAGGTTCTTTTTCTCGAGATCGCTGACTTTTGATTGGCTCAATCCCTACTCCGGATGTTTTAAGTGGGTCCTCCCCTGTCGCTTTGGCGAACCCCTCGCATGGAGACTCTCACTTTCCAATTTGCCACCAAGAGCTCAAGTGGCAACCAGAACCAGCAACCCACTGAACCCGGTTGCATGCAATCGCCGCGCCCCTCGACTCTCAAGCGACCTCTCACGATGATGACCTTTCCGGCCTACCGCAACACCATGGAGCTCTTCTGCGAGCACGGCCAGGCACGCCGCCTGCTCAAAGCCCGCCACCAGGAGATGAACAAGATGGAGATCAAGACCAAGACGCTCAGCGCTGTGCTCTATGAACAATCGCTTGAGGTATCGCGCTTCACTGTGTACAAGTTCCAGATCAAGAGCAAGGTGCGTCGTGGCGATACGGGCGAATGGATGCTCGCCAAGCGCTACTCAGAGTTCTTCGCCTTCCGCCGCGACATGTTGAAGCTGATCCAGCAGTGGGAGCTCAAGAACGAAGAGTGCCAGAAGGCCGCCTCGCGCGAATTCGTCGTGCTGTCAAACGCGCTGCGCCGCCTGATCATTCCCAACTTCCCGCGCAAGCACATGCGCCTGGACACCAAGAGCATCGTGGACGAACGCCGCCCTGTGCTCGAGGAGCTGCTGCGCAAGCTGCTTGAAGTGTACGCCGACATGTCGGTCTACATGTACAACAAGCAGAACATCAAGGACGCGAATGAAGCCGATGCGCTCCTGAGCAAAATGTTTCTGAGTCTTGAAGCGTTCCTGGACATTCCTGAGACCCAGAAGGAGGCCGAACGTCGTCAGATGGCTGCGATCCTGGCTCTGGAAGAAGTGACTATCGAAGCCCAGGCTGATGGCTGCCATGACCGCACTTGCTGCATCTGTCTGGACGACATTGAGACGGACGATGAGGATGAAGAGGACCAGGTGGAGGCTGACAAGATGGTCAAGCTCGGCTGCGGCCATCAGTTCCACGAGGACTGTGTCATCGGCTGGTTCAACGCGAGCACGACGTGTCCGCTCTGCCGCCAGCCAGCCTTTGAGGAAGAAGCGCTGTCGTTCGATGTCCAGGCGCATTAAGCAGTCTCTCTCTCGTATCTAATACCCCCAACTTAACTATTCCGCAATCAAATTTGCCATTATTACCACTCGAAAGCGTTATCGTATTCATTCAGTCGTGCAGCAGGTTCTCCAGCACCTTGCGGTTCCTCGACTCCATGGTCTGCGGCGTGAACGTGCACTCCTGTCGCTCCTTGGCGCGCATCTCTTCACGCACACGCAGTCGGCGGCGGATCGAGTCCTTGCTGGACTCGGACAGAGCGAACGGCTTGGGCACCGTGTAGTTCCGCGTCTCGTTGTAGGACTTCTGCAGACAGAAGACCTTCTCTTCGCGCTGCTTCTGCTCCTGCTGCTGCTTCTTGGCCAACTCCCGAAGCTCCAGGAACCGCCCGAGGCCGCGAACAATCACAGGCCGAGATCGCTCTTCTGGCTCCGTCTACACGCAATTCCAGTGAGTCTTTGCACCAGCCAACAGCATGCATGGGATCCCTCACTATCATACCTGCGTCTTGGCGCTTCGTTGTTGCGAGTTGGGAGACGGAGAGCCCTTCGCTGGCGACTTGCGAGGCTTGGTCTTGGCCAGATTCGGCTGGAACGTGCACTCCTGCAGCTGCTTGAGCTCCTGTTCGTTGCGCTTGGCCTCGAGCGACTGGGCTTTGCGCTGCCGCTCGGCCTCAATGTGGTTCAGCAGATGTTCCGACTTCCAGATGGACTGCGCTCGAGTCCGGTCCTTGGGCGTGCTCTTGCTACACGAGATGAGCGTGGGCTGGAACGTGCACTCGGCCTTCTCGGCCTCGTCCATCTCCTGCGCCACACGCGAGCGGTAGCGCTTGTTGGCGAAGTACGCTTGCAGCGATCGTCTCGAGGTGGAATCCCGCGGTTGAGACTGGCGCAGCACCGCAGCGTCCGCACTCGAGTGCGGCTCTGCGAGAGCGTCGATGCTCGAAGGCCGTGCCAGCGCTCGCGAGATCGGATTGATCTCGGGCTTGAACGTGTACTTGGAGAACGCTTCCTCTCGCAGCTGCTGCTTCTTGAGCTCCAGAGTCCTCGCGTCGTTGTATGTCAAGCGGTACAGCTTCTGGGCCTTGTTCTCCACGAGCTGGTCCGGCCGCAACTGCTTGAGCACGTCGTTGGCATTGCCGATATCCGGCGTGAATAGACCGGAATCAGTCGCGTCCTCGAGCAGCTCGAGCTTGTGCTGCTCGCGAGACTGGAAGTACTGCTGGCGAGCCACGAAGTCCAGTTGGAACTCGGGCTTTTGCTGCACGATCTTGAGCGTCTGCTCATTGATCGTGGGCGCGAACGGCTGCTCGTCCAGAGCGTCGTAGTACTCCTGGATCGCAGCGCGCTTCTCGAGCAGAGATTCGGCGTCCTCAGCCAATCGGTCTGTGACTGTTTGTGGCCTGGCAGGAAGTCCATTGTCTCCAGTCCAATCGCTCTGCTTGGTCGCGAGCAGCATCTCTGCAATCACTCGGCTGGTTGGATTAATATTGGGTGTGAACGAAGTCGCGAGCCCTTCATCGTAGTCGACCTGCTCCCGAATGCGGTCCATGTGCTCGGTCTGATGCATCCACATTGACATTGAGACTCAAGAGATGCCATTGCTGCTGGCAATCACATACCTTTGTTCGCTGCAGTTGGGACACGCGCTCATGAATTGGCTTGTAGTCCACCATGTTTACCAGCCGCTTGGACGTCTCGTTGATCTGGGGCTGGAACGTGCAGTCGGCCTTTAATCGCTCTCGCTCCAGCCGCTCCTTGGCTTGCTCACGCAGTTCATATCGCGCGGTTCCGTCCAGATGCAGGCGTTGGATCGTGCTCTGCTTCTTCTCCTGCGAAGTTAAAGCCGCTTCAGCGTAGCGTGGACGGTCACTGAAGGACTTCCGTCGAGGACTGAGCGAGAGCCATGGGAATGCCATCGTGCCAGGCCGAGAAGACGAGCTATTGAGCTGGGGTTTCTTTCGTGTAGCCATTGAAGGCTTGTGCGTATTGGGCTGGAACGTGCACTCCTTGAAGCTCTCCATCTCGCGCATGAGGCGCTGCTTCTCGCGTTCAGCAAACGCGTGGGTTCTGGGCTGAGCTAGATACTCGATCCGTTTGGACACAACCGGGTTGGAGATATTGACTGATCGCAGTGTAGACTTGTACTCGTTGCTATGGCGAGTTTGATCAGCTTCTTGGCTTTGCTGGGTGTACTCATCGATGTAATCGGCCTCGGCGAACCTTGGATCGCCCTCTTCCGAGTCCTCCAGCATCGAGATGGCCTCCATTTTCTCTGCTTGGAGGTCTTCGCCGTTGGAATCCACTGGAATTGACGCTATGTAGGCACCAGAAGCATACTGTTGAGTGCAAATGGACGGCGCTTTGTCGTCGTACGGACGTGCCAGCAGTCGTGAGAAGATGGAAGCCCCCATTATCTGCTGTCCGTCTTGGCTGTTAGGCTCGTAGGATCCATAGTGCTCTGTGTAGACGCCGTTCCTGTTCACAATGTCCGACGCGTAGAACAGCTCGTCCTGGTCTTCATCAGAGGCCCAATCGCCTCTGATGCGTCTGTCTGGTGACGAGAGTGCGTGTTCGTCTGGTGAGGCATCAAAGTGGAAGACTGGCATCATGGACGAGGGCGGAGTCGCAAAATGATCGTCATCGTCTACTGACATGGCGCGTGCACTAAAGAGCTTGTGCAGCAGCTGAGATCGCTCCTCTCGAGAGTTGAAGCGATTGCTCTCGCCTTGGGTGATTGTGTCTGCAGCAGTCGGATGTGAGGGAGTGAGCTGCCGCTTGCGCATGGTCGCTTGTCGTTCGGCCGAGAGCTTGGACAGGATCTCGCGTCGCCTCTCGTCCTGCGACACAAGAGAAACTGCGTGAGTCGGGCACTGGCCATTCAAGCTCAGTTGAGAGTACTGGCAAGTCGCTACCGATAGCACAGGCCTTGTCTTGGGCTTTCGCGAGAACAACGCGTGGGCATCTACGCAACCAAACAGGCATACTAAGTCCAAATCAAATGCTGCAGCTCCAAAGACAGGCCGACCTATTGGCTGGTGAGCGTCCTGGGCTGGCTGTCCATGTTGCTCTGAGACTGAGGGGTTAGAGAGATAGACTTCGGCTGCACGCAGCTCTTCTTCCAGCTGCAGGAAGCTCAGTCCATCGGCTGACGTCATGTCTGCCAAGTGCCGACGAAGCGACGCGGGTTTGAAACATGGGTTAAAGTCCACAGCTGGTTCTGAGACCCGACCCGAAAAGAAAGATATTGAGATCATCATTCCGGTCACAGATCTGCAACCAGACATCAAAACTGATCCGCCGCATGTCCGTGTGCTTGAGATGGGAGCCAACTCAATTGGACACATACACAAAGCGTAGAAGATGGATCACGTTCAGCACTTTATAAAACAAATTTCACCTCACGATTGGACGTCTTCACAGACCATATACTGTACCAAGAGGAAAGTTGCCTGGAGTCACATAGGTAATGGCACTTTCTGAAAAAGCTCATTAGAATAGACAAGTGGCAAAACGCGCACGCAACTCACAGCGATTCTCCTTTCTATTGCTGTGTTTATTACTTTAAAATTCGAATGTTCACGCATCGTTCGTAACTTTCCAGTTTGCTCAAGTGTAGTTGCACCAAATTAACTGGATATTCGTTGGGTGGAACGTGCTCGACTTCCACTTTCTTATGTGCACTTTGATTAGGTGGAACAAATGGCTCATCTTTTTTTTATTCCACTGTAGTTTCATGAGCAATGTAACTACGCGATTCGCTACAAGGATCTTTGCTGGACGGAAAGAATTGGGATGAAACGCAGCTGCTGCATCTAAAGGGTCGTTTTGAGTCGCCGTCACTTAGCAGCCAAGCAAATGCGATGACTTTCGAAATTCCTCCCCTTCAACACCCATATTCGAGCCTTACCCTAAGCGGTACTGTATTGTACTGTACTTTTCTGTAAAGGTCACTTTAAGCCGTTAATCCCATCCTCCTTACTCACCCAAATCAAAATCCAGTGATTGGCGCGAGTGGCTGCAATTTTGTAGAAACTTGTGGCCAAAAACGTAGGTGCACTTGCGCTCTTCAGTTTATCGCTGTCCCAGCAAAAGAAAGATTCATCTGTAAATTTCCCTTATTCGCCTTGGAACCCTGTGTACCCAACCAATTTTACTATACGGTTATACTATTATGGTAAATTTACTAGCTTTGTGCTCATTCATTTGTATCGAGTTTTGTATAGTCTCTTCATTTTTACAAAGAATTTTTTTAAGGGAATTAGCCTTAAATCTCTGCCACGGTATTTTACAGAAATACATGCACCCAGTGTCAAAATATTCGCTAGAGTGTACCCACGCTACGGTATGCCAAGTGGTGCCACGCTACAATAGGCTGCGTGGCCTTGGGCCCAGAGAGAGAGAGAAAGAGAGAGGAGGGGGATACATTCCCCAAAACCAGCCCAAGTCAGCAGGATTAGGAGCCCGATGCCTCGCTCCGCGGACTTCGACGATATGGAGGCCGACGGCATCACATTCACGCCCACGTCAACTGGTGCCTTCGGTGGAAATGGCGGCGCTCCCACGTTCGCCTTCAGCAGCATGGCCTACGACCGGCAGTCGAACGCCAGCGAGTCTTCTGGGTACAACGTGTCTGGTCGCGTGAGCACGGCGTCGTCCACGGGCGAACGAGCCACAATGGTCGGCATCGCGCCACGTCCTACGTTCACGGCGCTCGCGACCAAGACGAGCGGACTGGAGAAGACCAGCGACTACAAGGGCCGCATCCGAGTGAGTTCTCTGGCAGCTATTTCATAGGACATTCCATAGATCTGACTGACCGATTCCCTTTTGCTTTGACAGCGCTGGCCTGGTCTGTTGTTCCTGTTCCTGCTGCTCTGTGGCGCGTCGTTCGCGATCACGTACTTTGCCACGAACAAGCACTCGGATCTGGGCGTCCGCACGGCTGCGTACGCTCAACGACACGCCGACAAGTCCGCGATCTCTCAAGGCTCAGGCAGTGACAGCCAAACGGGCGGCACAACATCGACCAAGGACATTATCTCTGACGACGGAGTAGTGGGCAACCCAAAGAAGTACCCGGCCAGCAGTACGTGGCGCTCGTGCTCTTCTTGTTGCCTTCTAAAGCTGACTCTCTCTCTCAGCCTGTGAGCTGCCGGACTACCAGAGCAAGAACGGACAGATCGTTGCTATCTCCAAGAACGGCACAGAGGTGCCCATCGGCATCAAGGGCATCAACTGGTTCGGCATGGAGACGTACGTGAGCTTGGAAACTGGGATCCGACAGAGAGACTGACTTGATATACTGCAGTGGCCAGGCGATTCCCTTTGGACTGTGGGATAACAGTCAGAACGGAACGACTGCAGTACGTTGCTCTTGGTTATCAGATTGAATTCCACTTTGAGTTCTCTGACTGTGTCTTGCTCTGGATCAGTACCAAGTGGCCAAGTTCCTGTCCAATAACAAGTTTAACGCTGTGCGACTGCCGCTCATGATCGACTGGATCAACACCAACAAGGTGCCTCAAGAAGGACTCATCAACCTGGCAGAGAACCGCGCTATCAACATCACTGACTACATGTCGCTGCTCAAGAGCATCGTCAAGACGCTGCAGTTCCGCAATATCGGCGTCTTGATCTCTCTGCACACGCTCACGTTCCAGGACAACGGTGCGCTGTGGTACAATGATCAACTGAGTGAGGACGATTTCCTTGGAGCTGTCGACATTCTCACCAAGAACCTCTGCACTAGCGAGTACTGGAACATCATGGGTCTCGACCTCAAGAACGAGCCATACAAGGGCACGTGGGGAGACGGCACGGCCACAGACTTCCGTGCTGGAGCTAAGCGCATTGCTGATCGAATGCTGGACGGCTGCTCATCGTGGATGGGCTTCGTTGAAGGCGTGTACGGAACCAGTCACACCATCACAGTCGATGGGGCCGAGGTGAGCTATTCCGATTGGTACGGCGGCGCGTTGCAGGGCGCCAAGACCAAGGGACTCGACTTCGGCACAGATAACAAGGTCGTGTGGGCGCCTCACTACTACACGCCTGCCGTGTACCCGCAGTCGTATTTCTACGACAGTGGCTTCGTTGAGCTGGACGATGCTACTCTCAAGGCCCGTGTCGAAGCCACGATGGAAGACATGTTCGGCTTCCTCACATCCGACACTGGCTACGCTGTCGTGCTGGGAGAGTTCGGAGGGCTGTACGCCAAGGACGCGCATCCGATGAAGACCATCCAGCGCTGCACGGACTACACGATCGAAGTCATGAAGGCGGAAGGCTATGCCGGAGGCTTCGTCTGGTCGCTGAACCCGGAATCAGCTTATGGATACAACCCGGGCGACACGCAGGGCGTGAATACTGAGGGCATTCTGATGGACGACTGGCTGCAAGCTAACGACGTGTTTCTGGGAGGCATGGCGGCCTTGGACGACATTGCGAACCTGCAGCCTTTCCCCTGCTTCGACACCACCGGATCAGCTTCTTCATCGTCTTCCAGCAGCTAAACAACTGGGCCTACTAGCGTAATTTAGTTTTTATACGGATTGAAAGCTTACTTTCTTTTTTGGTGGAATAGATGACCTGGAGTAGGGCGGAATGACTGCCGCGTCGCCTCATGTGTCAGCATTGAGCTTCAGTTCTGTAAAACCTGGGCGAACTCTTGAGGGTTTTCGTACTCTATCCCACCAACTTACACTGTATATTACATCAGTCGCTGCACCCTATATTCGCTATGCTGACCAGCTGGACCGTTAATTCAGTTGGAACCTATCAAAAGGCACACGAGTGTACCCACACTGGTTTGGTTGGCAAGTGGATTCCTCAGAAACCAATTAGCTCCAGCATTCAGACCGATGACTGCGATATCTCAGGACTTCCATGACTTAGAGACTGAAGCGCAACCTTCACGCCCACGGCCGCCAGCGACAGTAGCGGCAATGCCGAAGGAAGATCCACATTCACCTACAGCGCCATGACCTACGTCGATTGTGTGTCAAGCGCCAGCGCTGATCGCGAGTCATCCGTGTCGATAGGAGACCAAGTTTCCACATTGGGTGCCACGGCCCGTGGTACATTCTCACGCGGCTCAATCTTTGACCGCGACATCGAGGCCGTCACGATCCAGCAGAGCGCACAGGAAAGCGCCCGTGACTACAAAGGTCGCTACCGAGTAAGTCATGGGCTCACAACGCAAACGAACTCAAGACCTTAACTGACTTGCTGTCTATGTTTATAGCGCTGGCCAGGTCTACTCTTGTTCCTGCTGGTGGCAGTCAGTGGCTCCTGCGCCATCACGTACTTTGCGATCGATGCCAAGAGCAGCATCAACAGACGATCGGCTGTGTACGCCCAGAAGAAGGCCGACAAGGCCGTAATCCAGCAAGGCTTGAGCGGGAGCGACAGCGACACTGGAGGATCGGCCTCATCCAGGGACATTA
>JAADVW010000275.1:0-41116 GCA_023335875.1 Elongisporangium prolatum
GAAAAATATTGCTCTCAAATGGTGTTTGAGTGGTCCACATTTTAAGATCGATGAGTCAGGGACCATTGAGTTTTTTTACCTCTGGTGTGTACATGGTCCATGTCGTTCTGTATCACTCCGGTAACTGCAACAACAGCGAGAATAGGGATACCATCAGCTTGATGAAATGGAATTAGTTTGTGGAAGCAAAAATGGCGAAGAAATCTTCTGCGTGCGTAAAGGAAACCAGACTTTGGGATCATCCTTTGATTCTAGCTCCAACGGTTGCTGCACGTCATCTCCACTCGTGATGATGTTTGAATTAGAGGCGCATGAGAAGCTGATTGTCATGTACAAGGGAAACGGTAAAACGTCTTCAGGAAGCTACTTGAATGCATTTCTAGTGCGCTAGTGGTGTTGATTTTTCATATCTCAATATAACTTCTTAACGATAATCACATAACTTTAAGGATAGGACTTCAAATTGAATTATTTTATGCATATATGTACACATGGGTTTACTATTTCCAAAAGCATTCGACTCGACTTGGTGCCATAACCGGATCACTTTGAGTCGACCATTAGTCGCATCATAGCAAAGAGTCACTCGATGGATGAATAGCCATTTGAGTCATGGGCCAGACAAGCAGCCATGGCGGTCTCCGCTGCTGCAGCTGCTTCTTCAGCTCTCCTTCACATCCGCAGGTGCGCTACAGTAGAAACAGTGAACC
Organism: Elongisporangium prolatum; assembly: GCA_023335875.1. Lineage (NCBI taxonomy): Eukaryota > Oomycota > Peronosporomycetes > Pythiales > Pythiaceae > Elongisporangium > Elongisporangium prolatum. The sequence goes on from JAADVW010000275.1 coordinate 711, forward strand.
AACCACCGTCCTCATCTGATGGCTGTGATTGCTGCAGCTTGGTGGAGATCCAACGCGCGGCAAGTACGAGCCGCCTCTCGAGTCTCAGGTCGTGCCGCTGACCGTTCTCCAGCGCCAGACGGTCAATCGCATAGCATTCTGATTACAGTGGAGCTGACGACTGACAGACTGAGCTGGTCTGTGATCTGTGGACATAGGCGCCCATGGCGCTCTCGCTGTTCTCGTCCTCGGCCTCAAGCACACGGCAGGATGGCTACCCGCCGCCCTTCTTCAAACGCCTGGACAAATACATCAAGGACCACGGCTTCCGAGCACGCGATGTGTACATGGCAATCGACCACGACAACGACCAGAGCATCACAGTGGACGAGATGATCTCAGGCTTTAACCGGATAGAGTTTAACGTAAGGCGCATGGACTGACTGGCATTCGCACTTAACTCAGGACTCATTACAAACAACCCACTCACTCGATAGATCTCCAAGAAAGAAGAGAAGATACTGCGCGACTGGATGCAGCAGATCGTGGGCCACGACCTCTCGTTTAAGGAATTCACGCTAGCGCTCAAGCAGCGCGCCTCGCTGACATCCCCACAGCGGATCTCCATTCTTCAGATAGCCAGAGAAACGTCCGAAAAGACACACAAAATGAAGTGAAGCTTGTCACAACACCATCATGACACAGCGCTGCTGCACTTGATCGCACTGGTCGCCATCCGTGTCGCTACTACTGTCCATTTCACTATCGTCGTCACTTAACTCATCGTCTCCCAGTTCACCGTCTTCATCGTCACCCAGTTCTCCGTCATCGCTGCTGTCAATTGCGAGCGTTTCGCGCTTCTCGTTCGCTTCTTCAAACAGGTCTCTCGTGTCTGGACTCTCTTCATCAGTCTCGTTCGCAAGGCTTTCATTTGCTTGCAGACTCTCATCAGATTCTGAACTCTCATTGCTTTCTGTTTGATCCGAAGTCTCGCTGGAGCTGTCAGTGCTGGAGCTGTCAGTATCACTCAATGCGCCCATGCTTTCGCTGTTAATATGCTCGTAGTCGGTGGTTTCGTCGCCTTCGTGCCATCCCAGACACCACGTTGGATCGATTCTCTTGGCAACTTTCCTGCCTCGGGGCCAGCGCCTGCGGTGCTTCGACCGCGACATGTACTCATCAAATCCCCGGCGATCCTTTTGAAACAATCGTCGCAATGGAAATGGACGAGAGCGGTACCACCAGCCGTCGCACATCTCACGACGAAGCTGATTCCAGAACCGCGAGCCCAGCTTTGCATTCAGGTAAACCGATAAATCGTAAAACGCTCGTTTGGCAGCTTTCTGTCGCCAGCCGCGCTTGTTGTACTCGGTCGATCCTACTTCCAAAGGGGCCCAGTAGTTTCTCTCCCAGATCGCGTGGCCATGGCGTCGCCAGAACGCATCCCAGTGCTCAAATAGGAAATCCATCCGATCTTTATCCTTGTCGAGCGCGAAAGGAACACGCAAACAGCGATATGCAAATCGCCATGGCTTGTTCTGCTCGATTCGGCGCATCAGCATCATGATGCGCTCATCGATCTCATCGACAGAAAGCACTGTAACAGATACGCCCGCAAACACCACAAATCGGACACATTAATGTCATGCTCGCTGTCTTTTTCAGCGATAATAGCGTCGAAAGACTTTGATAAGCCCTTACCTGCTGAGGAACTTCTCACAGAATCGGCGGTCAGCGATGGCCAGCGAACTGAACTAGCTCTTTGTGATCGTACATTGGGAACCCACCGTTGGGTCTTGTTGTTAAACGATAACTCCCCCCTTCGCCTGGTAGCTCGGAGCCTTGGTTGCTTAACTTGTCTGGGTCTTAAAGTCTTGCCTTTCCTGCGCATGATCGGTTGCTCAGTCTTGACTTTCGCTTTGTCCTCTGCAAATACGACTTGCCCGTCTTGTGTCAAGGTCACGCCGCAAGGTAACGGTGATTTTGCCAAGGACGAGGAGCTCGTATCATCTTCGTCATCATGGTCACTGCAACCACGCTCTTGATTATTCGAAATCTCGAAGCCACTGGACTGGCAAACGCCACTAGGATTTAGCTGCGGAGCGCACGAATAACGGTTGGCAATAAGCTCCGACGTGGCATCGTTATTAAAAGCTGGATTCGAGCAGCCGCTCCATTCAGAAGCTGAGGGCGAGAACACACGCGTCACCGTCGTTTTATATCGCTTGTGCGTCCTTTGAGAAGACGCGATAGCTGCTGCCGTTGGATAGAACGCGCGTTTGCATGAAAGCATTCTCGCTCACGTTGATCACTAGCACAAATAGCGAAGTGCGTTTGACTGTGAACTCTATCGCTCGCGTGCGTCCTTTCGCAGACAAGTGCAAAGCAACTGAGTGATGCAAATTTTACCTGAGAGCAGTTTTTGTTATTTACTTGCTTTACACCGACACCCACCGTTCGTGGCTACGTTTCGCTGCTGCGCGCTGGGTTATTGTTTGTTTTTGTGCTGGTGCTGGCGGAAGCGATGCATTTTTCATTCATCTACACAAAAAGTCCTGGAGAGGCATTATTCACGGTTGAGGTCGTAGCGCCGTTCGTGATGGACGCCGAGGACGAATATTCAGACGACCGCGAGTCTTCCCGTGCAACCCGACCACGTCGCTCTGCATCTGAAAAGGCTGATGATGCGGTTGCTCTGCTATGTGTGGCCATATATGCCTCGGCCATAGTCGTCTGCGGGTCGTAGCTATATGCATAACCACTCGAAGAGTGTCGCTGCGCCCGTGGCTGCTCGATAAGCTGCTGCTCAAACGAAGCAATCTCAAGGTCAGACTCTGAGATCAGCGTGGAAGGGAGATCCAAGATTGCTAAATTTACCTCTTTCACGTCCGATTTCTCATTCAGCGGCGAGGCGTTTGTGAAATAGGCGGTAGATTCGTCTTCATTAAGACTTGAAACAACTGGAATGCCAGCCTCGATGTCGATGCGCGAAGATGAAGACATGTACGTAGCCACAGGTGTTGGTAATGTGCCACGCAGGACATATTGTTCCTGAACGATTTGCCACGGTGCCGGGAAGAATCGACGCTGAATCGCCATCCACGAGAAATGCCGTAGGAGAGATACGATGCAACAAATAGGGATAACCATCCAATACGATTCTTGCAGCAGAGTGTTTTGAAAGGAGCCGTAATCCGTGGGGAAGAACGATACCCAGTAACTGCCGACGATAATCGTGCACGGTAGATAGGCCAGCACACCCAGCAGCGAAAGAACTGCTCCGTATATCGTCCACGTCATTTGAAGCAAGAAGAGCTTGAAATTGGCGATTAAAACTACAAGAGTGAAGCAAAGCAGACCGTACTGCACCATTGGAGCGCTGCCAGCATCCGCGAGGTTGTCGTTGAAGCCGTAAATAACGAAGACAAAAATTGCAGCTGATTCGTAGAATGCACTACAGATCCACTTGAAAAAGGTGTAGTTGTTGAATAGTTCCATACGAGGACCAACCAAATACAACTGAGGGAATCGGCGGCCGACCGACCAGGGAACATCATAATCGAACACGCCCAGTAAAATAATCGGCATCGATGTGTACGCAATATTGTACATCTGGAAGCCAAGTTCACTGTAGAATTTCTGACCTGAAGAGCCCGTAGTGAACATGTAGAAATATTGCGCCAGCACCATCAAGATATTCTTGTAGAACATGTAGCCGACAAGGATAGACATACGCTTGTAATTCAGTCGACCATGGTGCAGCAGAAGCTTTTCCAGATAGCTGAACTGACCAATGGCGTAGTCACTAGCATTGACGGCTTGCATACCTTCTTGTCCACAGATACCAACTCCCACGTGCGCACGTTGAATCATAGCGACATCATTGGCACCATCACCAATGGACAGCGTACGGGCCGTCACATTGGTCGCTCGCACAAGACTCACGACTTCAGCCTTCTGACTAGGTGAAACACGGCAACAGACAACTGCGTCGCAAGCCATCGCAAGATGCAAAAATTCTGCCCGGCAGCGTTCATCAAGAAGAGTAACTTCCAGGCATTCACCATCGATAACTACAGCCATACGCGCCTTCTGATTATTGTTTCCGCCAGCAAAACCACCATTGTCACCGTTCAACAGCTGCTGCTGTTGAAGTTGAAGCGAGCGGTTAGCATCGATGAGACGTGCAAGGACAGCCTCAGCAGTAGGATACAATTCACAATTAAGGACGAGCTGGGACATATCGTTGTCCATAAGCTGACACGCGTAGGAAATGTTGATGGCTGTTTCTTGTTTGTCGCCCGTAAGCATCCACACTTTCATACCACCCTTCATTAAGTTGGCAATAGTTTCAGGCACACGGTCTTGTAGCTTGTCTTCAATGGCAGTGGCTCCCAACAACTCAAGGTTTTGCTCAATTTCGCTCATAAGGTCATCGATCTGGTTCGGTTCGCCATTCTTGCGCTTTTCAATTTCCTCCAACGACGCGCTGGCTGTTTTGAAGCGATCTTGCCAGCGGAAGTATTCCTTCTCATCGATTTTACGCCAAGCAATGGTTAACGTGCGCAAACCATCGTCGCCAAATACTTCCAAATGCTTCAAAGTCTCCTTCTTCAGCTCTTCATTGTGCGGAGAATTGGACAACAGAGGGTAAATCATGTTATCGGCACCCTTGGTGAGAACCCAGTATTCTCCATTCGGGAACTGAGTGATCACTGACATACGCTTACGATCACTGGTGAATTCGAGAACTTCAAGCATCTTGAATTCCAGCAATTCCGAGTCGGCTTTTTTGTTAGTCATCATACTCTTCTGAGTCACACGCACTCGTGCAATACCGAGGCCACGAGATTCGAAGTTGAATCCAAAGTACTTGGCACCCGAGACAAGAGCTTGTTCATCCGGCGACGATGCAGAAAAGCGAACTTCGCCTGTACCTTCAACCGTTTCAGGAATGACAGTGTGGCAAAGTCCAAGGTGCAGAAAAAAGTTGGCTTCAGGGCATCCTTTGTCGTTGTTCTTCTCCAACGTACGAAACAAACGTGCGTCTTGGAAGTTCACGTTCGAGACTGTCGGACGATTACCAGGCCCGTTATTCTCTGGGGGATCTTCCGGGACGTTCATTCCCTTACGGCGAAGAGCTGCGCGTCCGATTTCCGTGGTACCCGTGCCGTAGGACACGCCATTGATGGAGCACTTGCGGAACTCCATCACATTGCACGTCAATGTGCCGGTCTTGTCACTAAACACGTACGAGATCTGGCCGAGTTCTTCGTTGAGACCCATGGATCGCACAATCATGCGCACGTCCAGTTCTTCGTAATACATCTCGAGATCCCAGGTCATGAAAATGGCTTGAATAAACATGACCGTGGAAATTGTGACGTAGAGAGACACCGGAATCATTTGGTACATGAGCAGAAAATAGTATCCGAATCCAACGAACCACTGGGAGGTGTACGACGGGTACCATTGCAGATACAAACCGTCGGTCTTGTTGGCGTGCAGCCAGATAATCTGCGTCGTGGTAGCGATAATACAGAGCAAGCACAGCAGCGCGAAGAGCCACATGATCATATTGTTCACAGACTGATTGATGGAGCTCCACTTGGGGCGCGGCGTGGCCGCACTCTGCATGATCTTGGTATCCGGACCTGTGTTCACAACGAGACCGTAGATAAAGTCCGTGTTACGCAGCTGGCAGCCACGCAGCAGCACGTTCTTCATGGATACTGGCTGCTGCACGGTCTGCGGGGCAGCGTGGGACTTGCTGCTTACAGTCAATGTGCCATCGAAGCGACTGATGACACGGTTCGGAATCTCGCAACGCAGGTAGCCAGCGAGCGATGACACCTGCTGCGGCGAAAGCGCGTTCAGCGTGTTGTCGCACGCGTGCCGCAGCTTCAAGTTCGTTTCGCCATCGAGCGATTTGGTTTCCACATAGCAGATGCCGCTGGGCTGGCTCGGGTCCATTTCATCAACTGACAGGATCAGCAGATCAGCAGGTGCCGTCTCACGGTTGCGCAGCTGAACGATCGTGCCGACAGTCAGATCGGCCCACTGAATGATGGAGATGGCCGTGTCCTGTGTCGACTTGATGTTGGAGCTCGTGCCGGTGTAGGTCGACGTCAAGATATGACAGGTGGCCGAGTTGGCCTCATTATCAGCTTTATGGCGGCGGTTATCCTCGATAATGGCCAGCACGCCGTCGACGGCCAGAATGAACACGAGCACGGGCAGATTGGTCGGGAGACCGTTCGTATTACTGATCGACGGGATCATCTGAAGCACCGAAACCAGCAGGAAATACGCATTTGCGAGCTGTAGCGACAGATAGAGCGAGCATGAGCGATAGGAGAGGTCGGGGAGGCGCGCTTCTCTCTATCTTACCTTGCGGAAGGATTCGATCATGAATAGTGGCAGGAAGTTCCAGGGCGTGTACTTGGAAGTGATGACAACATTGGTGCAGAATGGCTCGATCGATTCCGGCGGCTGTTCCTGTAGCCGCTGCGGCAGCGGCACGATGCGGTAGTCCATCTTGGCGTCGCCCTTGGCGGGGTCGTCCAGAGCCACAGCGTCCATGCCCTTGCCCGACGGTGGTTCAGTGGCGGATCGGGAGGTCTGTATTTGCGTATAGGCGGCGGCCTCGTCGTCTTCCATGCACCGAGCGGATCAGAGACCGATTGGAGACAGACTCAGAGCAGATAGGCAACGTCACTCGACCGACACGGAGCAGCTCTTCCCGCACGCTTTGCTTTCCGTTTTGGCCTGAACTGGATGGCAGCAGTCCCGACGGGCGAGGTTTTTTTGCACCTATTTTTCTCCTGATTTCCCCATGCCCTACGCTCTGATGCGAACGTAAGCACGTTCGAAATAAAACCTCAAAAGCCTGTGGTATTGAATGAATATTACGCAGTAGGAAATGTATTGATTTTGATAGGATGCATGATCGACTGGGATCATGATTAACCCGGCAAGAAAGCCGGACAAGCACGGCCTTTAGGGTAAGTTCGATCGCCATGTTGTAAAATTGAGGGCGAGATCATACTGGCCAGGTGGCATATCGTTGAAGACAGGAAGCGCATGGGAATCGCAGAAGGGAGGGACAAACTGTACAGTATTTATTCGTGTGGGCTTTAAGGGGATGCGCTGGATGTATTTCTGGGAGCGTCGGTGAACTGTCGCGCACTTAAAGGTGGCTGATCTCAAATCTGATTGGCCATTCTATGGGTTCAATATGAATTCTCATTGGCTAAAATCACAAATTCAAGATGGACACGTCTTGAGAAATTTCGCCGAAGACACAATAACGCAAGTCAGTACACTGCCATGCTTCTTTCTTCCATCGTGATTAAACTCATTTAGCGATTGATGACGCCACATCAGAATCCAATTGGACCTCTTCGGCTCAGTTGGGCATTCCAAAGAGCAGTTCCTGCATAGATTGCGCAGGCAGTTAGTTGCATCGTGCCGGATTGCTATTGGTGTCTCATAACTCATATGCCCAGCTCACGATTCAGGTTGATCGTATCTTTTGGCGACTGAATCTAGCTGAAGCATTCACCAGTTAATCCAGGTCCAGGTACATGCTGGCTGGATCCTCTTGGCAAGTGATTAAATAATTTAATGGATTCCAGGGTACAAAGCAAGCGGATCATGTCCAGCATGGTGGCTGGATTTTCTGGATAGAGGTCACAGCTACTTCACATCCAATTAATGTAGTTTAAAGCGCCAGTGAAGCCACAAAGACAAGCAGAAGTGAGCCTATGGTGGTTGTCGCTCTTCGTGAGCTGGTGGCGCTGCTGGTTGAAGTCGACGAGGACGAGGGCGCGACGGTCTGGATGGCGATGCTGGTGGCCGCAGTCGAGGCGTCGGCTGCTGAGGAGCCCGTGCCACCGCCTTGGCTAACTGACTTGGGGACATACGACCAGTCCAGCAGAGACGCAGTGCGCGAATACGTGCAGCCGTCGGAGTACTTGATCGGGATGTGGAGGCACTGGACGCTAAGGAAAGCGACCATGGAGTCGAGAATGGACTCGGGAAAGAAGTACTGAGCCAGGGACACGAGCTTGCTGCCCATGACACAAGTTCCGGATTTGAAGAGTGCGCTGGCGTCGCTCGAGTCACTGGTCATAGGCAAAGCGCTGACCCACGAGGCGGCCCGATCCAGCGCGACAAGACAGCCACTAACCGTAAGGTCATTGGACGCGGCCACCGTGAGGCCATTGACGTCTGTGTACTCCTCGCCTTCGGCCTTGAGGCAGGTTTGGTTCGTAGGCACTTGGAGATCTTCCAGTAGCTTCTGAGCGACGATAGTCGTGTCGTTTGAGGTCACCAGGCTCTGGATCAGCGTATATCCGCAGCGCTGGGCGTCGATGGTGGTCGAAGCAGCTTGCTGAGCGCACACGAGATCACCGAACAGCTCAGCTAGCTTGGTAAATTGGCCCGTGAGACTATAGTCGAAGTCGGCGACGGATTCGGAGATCCAATCGTCGCAACAGCCGTTGGAATAGCGTGCCGCCACGACCGCCATGGACGGGAACAGCTGCGAGCTCAAGCAGGACACGACGCTGGGCACGTAAAGCTGGCAGAAATCCTCGATCTCGTCGCTTGAGATGTCGCGTACGAACTCCAGCATGGCGTCCACAGTGAAATTGGTCACGCCTGTCTCACTATAGCTCGTGAAATTGCCGAGCGCGTACTCCACGAACGGAATGTTGGTGAGACTCATAAAGTCGGCGCATTGCGACAGCTCTAGACTGTCGGAGACAACGTTGCCCAGCACTGTGCCGTTCATATGAGCCAGACACGTGCTTCCTTCTGATGGGATGAGCATCTTGCCGAAGGGCGTGCCCGTGATGAACGTGCGCAGCGCACTTACAGTCGAATCGCCCAGTACGGCGGCAAGCGGCGTGAGCACAGGCGCTTTGGAGTCGGTCAGATTGCCGTCGCAGCTTGTGATCTTAGTCGTGGCAGCGTCAGCTTGCAGCTGCAACAACGCCAGCGCCATGAGCAGCAGTGAGCCGATCGGACGCAGAGCCATGGCCATGGCTGGATATACTCCCCCCACTCAAGTCGAGTGGCAGGTGTGGAAATGGCCACGCATCAGCCATTGCGTGCTGTCTGGTCGCAACAACTGACTTGAATGAGACCGGTGCATAGACAGGTCTCCTGACTATACTGTCTCGGAGATTGTGACTCTGACATTAATCACTTATAATTATTTGTGTGACTTACCTGAATTTAAGAACATGATCTTGCCACTTTGATGTGCATTTTTGCAGGCAATGGGAGCCTGTTGGTTCGACTGGGATTGAGGACCATGCGACTCCGTTGGCTGTGGCAATGATTGTCTATGGCTCTTTATGGTCTTGTTTGGCTAGCTCCGCAGCGAGTGCGACGTAATCCACTTCCTTTCGCGCACGTTTGCTTCGAGCACGCACCATGGGGACCGAAACAACAGCCACTGTCTCGGCTCCAGTGTTGGCGGCATCTCCGTTTGATCCGTTTCGCTTCTTGGCTTCGATTGACTGCACAGGCATGTGACCATGAGCGTTCAGATAGTTCTCTAATAGTAGCCGCTCGTGGGCAGCGTCCTTGGCGATATCCTCAGGCGACCACAGCTCCTGCGAAGGATGAATCAGCGCGCGCGCGTGGGCGGCAACGCTACGAGCAAATGGCGATACCATGCGACCATGAAAGTTATATCCCCCTTCCAGTACAGAGATAAGTCGTCCATCGCAACAAGATGCGGCTACTTGCTTCACGTGATGCACCAGCCACTCGTAGTCCTGCTCCAGTAGTGACACGTAACCCCAATTCACACTTTCTCTCTTGTGAGCATCGAATCCGGCTGAAAGAAAGATCAGGTCGGGGTTGAATTCCACAAGCTTTGGCAGAATCCGGTCACGGAAGGCGCTTCGCCACTTCAGTCGTGACACTGACGCACCTTCGCGGCAAAACTCTAAACCGACGTTCCAAATGAATGGCGATTTCTTGATACCAGAATCTCCGGAGCCGGGATAGAACCAGGCTGCGTCGGTGCTGGACAGCGGATTGTTTTCCGGGTCTTTATGGCCGTAACCATGCACGGAGCAGAAGAAAACGTTCTGTGGGTCCTCTTCGTTTCGCCAAGGCTTGTATTGATGCACAACCTGCTTGCCCTGACCATAAGGTGTTGAGAACGAGTACTCGGTCGTGGACGGTACCAACTGACGCACAATCTCTTCCGTTCCGTTTCCGTGATGCACATCAAAATCCAAGATAGCGATCTTGTTGATACCGTCGCGTTTGTAATGACTTCGCGCATACGCAGCACCGATGGCCACATTGTTAAACAAGCAAAAGCCGTGACTACCTTCAGGATCATTTGGGCATGTAACTTTGCCGACAGGACCAGCGTGATGTCCCGGAGGCCGTACAACACAAAACGCATTGGTGCAGTTACCCGCGATGACTTCGTCTACTGCCTTGCATACAGCACCAGCTGCTCGCGTCGCTGCTTCGTAAGATCGCAGAGATAGCGCCGTGTCGAGATCAAGTGTGAAGACACGGTTGCGCTCCTCAGGATCGTTCTGGTCAATCAGGTTATCAGCTTCGTGCGTAGGCGAATCAATCTTCGACGCGAGATTGGCGCACTCACGACGGATAGTATCTACATAGTGGTACTCGTGCACTCGCAACACGGCCGTGATATTGGCGCGAGGGATGTCATAATCCCATTTCAAATGATCTCGTTGAAACTCCTTGGAACGTAGAATACCGATTGTGGTATCCACGAGCGTATCGATTCGCTCCAAATTCTCAGGCGGCGGTTCAATTCCACCACGACGATGATATGCCATCGGCATATGGCGAAGAGAGTCCGGGTGGAAGAAGAAGCGAGTGCTCGGCGTTTTCTCCTTCAAACCAGAAGCCGCGGCATCTGGACCTGACGTGATGATGCGCTCGATGGAGCTGAACTTGCATGCTTGTGCTACTTGAAGCGCCGTTTTCCCATGATTATCCACAAGCGACAGATCAACCCGCTCCGATTCCAGCAAGAACACCACTCCTGCTTCAAAGCTGGCAAGCGAAGCGACGTGCATCGGTGTTTGATTGAGCATTGTCGTCTCGTTGATCTTCACTTCGTACTCAGTGATTAGCTTGTGCGCCATATCAACGCTGTGGAACTTCATCGCAGCATGAATCGGTCGGTACCCCAAGCGATTGCTTCGCTCGAGTAGGCTCGCCACCGAAGGCAGCTTGCTCGCGTGCTCAGACAGATCGCTGCTGTGATGCTCCAGCTGACGCTTGTAGAACGCTATCAAGAGTTCAAAACACGCTACAAGATCGTACATGGCACAGAGTTGGAACACTGTGTTGCCTTCGTCGTCGCGGACTTGCATCTTCTCCAGCAGCAAAGCTTGCACATCGTCGCCGTACTGGTGGTCCTGCGTCTCGCCAAATAGCTCCTGCAGCATCTCTTCTGCAAACGCTGCATTGATAGCTCCAACACGAAGCAATAGATGCACGATCGGCGTGTTGAGGTCTCCGCACTTGATGCGCAGCATGGCGCTCGTAAGCGCATCCGAGTAGCGTAGCAAATGCTTCGCGCAGCGCGATCGCTGGTGAATGAACGCTACATGCAACGGTAGGCAGCCCATGTCATCCTTCTCGAGAAGACATGCTTCCGTAGCCATCACACGCATACGATCGCTGTGCTGCTCATCAGTCACCTGGGATTTAGCGGGCAGTAGCGATCGCAACCGAATGAGGGCGCCCATCTCAACGACATCGTGGACCACGTACGCGGACTCGTCCGGATCCTCCTCGTCGCTGTCGTCGACTGAGACTCTACACCCAGCGGATTCGCTGCTTCTCGCCTGCGGCTGAGCTTGAGCGTCCGCCAGCTCCTCGTCTTCCGGGCTCCCATGGCGAGAGATATACAACTGCGGCGTGGCCATGGCTTGCGATTGGCGGCAAATGCGAAAAACTGAAGACGAGAACCGGTTTTCATTCTGGTAATGACAGGACTGGGTTACGGTATTAGATACCGGTATAGTGCGATACTCTAATATTCAATGGCTCTTGTAGGAGGATGTTGAGCTTTAGTCCGAGCTCGACGTATGCGCATTGAGTGTCTTTTATTTTTGCAGCCTCACCTGCGTCATGCAGAAAGGCAACGGCGTGTAAACTACATGGCCCAGTGTCTTTGCAGCTGTCGTGTTTTCTGAGACGAGATGACTGCTTTTGGTCCAACCAAACAACACGATGTGATCGCCATTCAGCACAATAGATTCACGATTACGTGGTATGATTCATGTCTGAGGATGTCGTCATTTCCTGTCTCATTAGTCCTCATTTGCTCCTTAGCGGACGGAGCTGCTTTGTCTGGACGGAATGCACACGAAATTGACGGCAGAACAGACCGATAAAGCCAAAACCAGACTGGACGGCCCACACTCCAGTCTAAGGGCTTGTGCTCCACACAAACGATTCGTGGCTCATCCTCCCACTTATATCAACGCAAAGACAAACGCGAAGACAACAGGGACACGGGTAGCCGCCGCTCTGGAAAGCCTGGATCGGATCCAACGGCCCGCCCCGCCCGCTGGTTGCTTTGAATATGGCTGCGTCATCTGCCTGAACCGATTATTGGCAGCTGCGCGGGACCAAGGGATCTTCCACCCCCTGTAATCAGTTGCTCCGGGTCTATGCAGCCAGCATACACCTCGAAGCAGCCACATCGTACAGACAGTACACTGGGGTTGCTGCCTGTTTTATACTGAAATTCGAAGAATCTTTTGCCCTCGCAAAAAAACATCCGTTGGGCTTTTTCCCTCTTTGATTGACAAACTCAAACAGCGAGCAGCTCAAAATTGCCCCGTGCTTTTCTTTTTTCAAGGCGACATGAACTGCAAACTGTCACACGAGGTTCTGTACACAAAGCGTACGGTACAGTAGGCAGGACATGAGTGGCGAGCAGGCGAAACCCCCTACATGTCGCCGATTCGGCGCCAGCATTGAGTGCGCGGGCGATGAGTGGTCTGAGGGCCGTTGAGTGAGCCGTTGCTTGCCTGTCGCAGTTGATGGGTGGGACCAGACGTGCAGCGCAGGGGCCAGCAACACTCGAAGCCGTCGGTGTTCATGCATTGTACATGCCTATTTTTTTGGCTAGATGGCTTCGCTTTCCAATCGACGGATTCACTTTGCTGCACTCAAGCCAACGTTCTTTCGCTTTTTTTGGCTATATCGCCGTTCTTTCCACTGTACGCATTTGAAACGGTTGTCTGCTGTTCGTTCGAATATGAACACAAGAATGTGTGTTGCCATCTCGCAAGATGGGTTCGCTCTTCCTCTCACAAACTTGTGAAACGTGACGGTTCAGCTGCTGCGGCTGATCCCGGAAAGTGGCTGCGTGTGGGAGCGAGCGGATGTGAAACAAGAGATATCAAGTGGAAAGAGCAGAGAGCGCACAAGCACCTCCTATTTGGAGGTGCTTATCCCTTAGGAGCCTCCTAAAGGGATCATGAGGATGGTTTCATTGCTTCTGCCGCGTGGTATCCATCCAATTGGAGAGCATCTACATCAAGCCATCTATCCGTTTCATTTCGCATCCATCTCTCTGGCAGCCGCGAACGCAACTTTTATGGACGTAATGTAGTGTGGGACACACCAATTGCTGCCACGATCACCAACGACGTCTCCACCTGCCTCTGCAAAGTGCAGGTTGCCACGGTCAAGCACTGTGTCCGCCCTCCCGGCATACCACATGGAAGATGGGACGCCGTGCTGTGCATTCATTCAAGGTGCAAAAGGCTACAGTACTGTACAGTAACTGAACCTACACTCAGTTGCCCTCCCAGCGGGTGCCCGTTTCTGTTTCAAGGCCTCTCTTCATCATCATAATCGGCAACGAATCCCAACTGGCCAGCCCAATCCTTTGCCAACGGACAGCCATGCTCACATTGAATGATGGAAATGTCTCGTGAAAGCATACACGGTACTCGTCCGTTGTGTCAGGCGTGCGAACGGCTGTCGTATTGAACGTACGCCAGCGCACCTACAGTACTGACTGACGCCTGCAAACCCACAATCAGCAAAACCCACAATCGGCAAAAAACCAACACTCAGGTGCAGGCGGCGGGCGCGTGTCGCACCGCTTTCGGTTTGTCTGCCGGCCGAGGGAGCGATCAGTGTGCAGCGAAGAGGAGCTGCTGAAGGTCTGGCGGGTCATCAGGCCGACTCGCTAAACAGCCAAAAAGCCAGCTGCAGAGTCCACACATCCCACCCACTTCAACGTTCCCCTGTCCCAAGGCCCGATCCATCTCCCTGGCCTCTAAGCTTCCAATTCGAGCCTTTTTATGGAGTCTATGTACACCGCGCTCTATTCAGAGCTCAAGTGGGTCCATTTTTTCAGCTCGAAGTTTCAGTCCCCTAGACATCCATCGATCAGGAATGATGGTGATGTAGCGCTCTGGCTTGCCCAATCCCAGTGCTGCATGCCGACCGCAAATGATGGTCACAGTTTTTTATTTCCCAGCTGGCAATTTTGCAGTTTGGTATCCACCATTTGGCGCATTCTGATTGGCGGGCCGAACTAGCCAATCCTGGCGATGCGACGCCCAGCGTCGCATCATCCGCCCTGCGATGGGATCTTTGTGCACAGGGCATCCTCATTGCATCGAGCTGCCCCATCCCTATATCATACAAATGCGAAGGTTAACACTGTTTTGTACCAAGGGTTAAGGTAGCGCATCTGGGAGGGGACTGCTCCTCCCTCTCTGATTCGGCAAAGCGCACTGAACTGTCGGGCCAGCAACAAGCTGTGTACCGTGATCAAGCCAAAAACAGGCCCGTTGTTTCGAAAAATCTGGTTGATAACCCCAATCAGCTGCCGTTTTTTGGCATGTAAATTACATTCGGCGCGTAATCTTTCACCCAGCCCCCCTCGTGCTGTATGGGGCCGGCCCCCTGTCCCTCTTGAACTTTCCTTTTGGTCATTTACGAAAAAGAACGCGACAACACAGAAGTGCGAGAGCGAGACAAACCGCCACCCGCCCCAAAGGAGACAGGAAGAGACCCAATGAAGGACACTGCCACTTTGCTGCCGCTGGCCACGGTTGGCGGCAACCCCAACGCCAACGCTGTCGCAGCCGCTGCGGCCGCTGCCGCTCAACGCCGCCCCCGCGCTCAGAGCATGCAGCACTTTAGCGAAAAGACGTCGATCCCGCGCGACTGCTGCAGCTCAGGCTCATTTGTGAGCAAGCTTTATCGCATGGTCGACTCGGAACCGTCGACGATCGTTTCTTGGATTCGAGGTAAGCAGCGGTCATGGCCCCCTCGTGCCTCTTTACAAGACGTGCTTGAATCTCACAATGGGTGTATTTTCTATGTGAATTCAGGTGGAACGGCTTTCTGCATTGTCGACCCCAAGATGATGGCGGAGCACTGCCTGCCAAAGTACTTTCGCCACCGACGCTTCTCGAGCTTGATCCGTCAGCTCAACTTTTACAGCTTTTACCGTGTGCAGGAAGGCCAGCTGACCATTTACCAGCACTCGTTCTTCCGCAAGGGACGTCCGGATCTGCTTGTGCACATTAAGCGCCGTGGTGCTGGCAAGGCCAAGGACCCCTGGTTCGACCCTCTGGCCACCGGCACGGCACCTACTAAGCCGCAGGTGAATTTGAGCGT
The DNA here is from genome assembly GCA_023335875.1 of Elongisporangium prolatum. NCBI lineage: Eukaryota > Oomycota > Peronosporomycetes > Pythiales > Pythiaceae > Elongisporangium > Elongisporangium prolatum. Next base: position 16,365 of record JAADVW010000275.1, read on the forward strand.
TATAGGCTGCAACGTGAACGAATCCAACGGCCTCGTCTGCTGCTCACCTATGTCGAAGCCCCTCACAATGGAGAACATGTCACCTGCTCTCAAGCCAAGCATGACCCCCGCAAACATCCCCCCGATGGTCGACTTGGGTTCGTCTTTGATGTCTTGCCCTGAAGAAAAGCCTCTGGAAGACAAGCGATGGGAGAACCAGTTTTTGAAGGACCATGACCAGAAATTCCCCATGACATCGCTCCAGGTCAACAACGACATGTTTTACATGGACTCCAACACGGCAATGGGAAAGACGGTCCCAACGCCTGGCCAGATGGACATTGACATCCAAGACTTTTTTGCGGAGGACATCAGCATTAATGCCGGCATGGACGAGCTGAAGAGCCAACTAGAAGACGGTCTTTGCGGGAACAACATGACGATGCCGATGAATCCCAAGTCCGCCTTGGTCTCGAGAGACTGTTTCAAGTGGGACACGGAAGACGACCAAACGCCGACCAACCACGTCAGTAATGGCACATTTGAGGACGAGCTGCTGTTCGACCTCGCCAACGTCGAGCCAGGTGCATGGGAAGTTCCTCTGTCGCCCTTGAACGACGAAGAAGACATGATGCCGTGGCTCGATGTGTGCTTTTAAAATATTCCCCGCGATCGTATTTATGATGAAGACCGTCCAAAACAAGACCATGAAACCCCGACCGTAGTGAAGAATTTGCTTTAGGAACTTTCGTTTTGTGTATTTAGGGTGTAGGACCAGCAATTTAAGAGACGACACTGTAAAGTAGCTTAATGACTCCGCAATCAATGCAGTGCACGAGAGTTTCTTCTCTCAATCGTTCTCCACGCTTATTCGTCTGCTTGATTCAAGTGTTCTGAATGTTTTGTGGGTTGAAGCTGACACCTCATGGGTAACTCCTTCTGGTCCGTCGGTTCAACATTCTCTTCAACATGTGCCGTCGCCTTGGGGCTCTGGGTTCAAGTGCCTCAGTATCCAATCTCTACTGAAGCCCTATTGAATCATCCCACTCTTGGCTCCAGTGAGTACCCATGTATCCAAAGTGAAAAACGACATAAATCAAGAGACCTTGAAGGCTCTTCTCCACGAGTCAGCAGTAAGGATACACTCGTAGCATTGAACTAGTACTTAAAGATCGAGACCTTGCCGCCCACGGTCTGTGTGGACTGGCGCTGCTCCTCCTCCTTAAAAGCAGTCTTCCACTGCTTCTTCTCCTGTCGGCGTTGTGTTTTCAGCTGCTTTACGGCCTCCTTGCGCGCCTTCTTCTCTTCCTTCGTTTCGTTCTTGCCCTTGGTGGTCACGACGGCTGGTAGTTCCTTCGACGGTTTAGCCGCAGCTTCCGGCTTCTTCGGGGCGGATTCGAACACGCCCAGAGGCATACCTGTCTTACGAGAGAGCATGATCTGTGATCGATCGCCAACAATAGTCGCCTTTTCGGCAGCAGCTGCTGCAGCGGCCTTCTTCTTCTTCTTTTTGTTGGGCATTTCCTCCGTCAGCAATGTCGGGTGGTTGTCTAAGTTCGAGTACGTGCTCACGATCGTCTCACAATCCCATTGCTCCTGCTCGCGAGCGACAAGGTACGCATTGCGTGTGTACAGCGCCTGTAGCTCACGCTCGATCTCCGGATCTTCTTCTGGCACAGTGTCCGTTTCGAGATCAGTACCATCGTTTTCTTCCAGCGCTCGCTCCGCCTCACACTCTTCCAGAATCTGCTTGAGGTTGTTGCCCGTGCGGAACGGGTTGCCGATCTTGCCTTCGTCGTTGAGCATGTCCTGACGCACGCTCACGAAATCGTCCACGATCTCCTTCAGCAGATCTCCCTCGAGCACAAGCTCGCCACGCGTTTCCGGGTCGTCGTCTTCGAGCTCGCCCAGATCCTCGTCGCCGTATTCCTCGGCCAGGGTCTTCTCAAAAAGCGCATCAAGAGCGCGCTGCGACTCTTCCTTGTCGGCGTCATCTTCCTCGTCACTAAACTCCTCATCATTGTCATCAATCTCGCTGTCGTCATCGTCCTCACTGTCTGTCAGGTTACCGCGGACTTTCGGAATGCCGCTGGCGGCCTCCATGAGCTTGGCGATATGTGCATCGTAGTCGAAACCGTCCGCAGCGTCCTCGTTTGGATCCACAGTGGCAGCCTGGACCATGAAGTCATCGTCCATCTCCTCAAAAGCTTCATCGTTGACCAGAGCTTCGCGCAAATCCGAATCCATGACATCAGTCGTCAGTGTGATTGCGTCAAGAAGACGCTCCGTCTCGTTGGCGCTTGGCAGCACATCATCTGGCAACGCTACACGACGCGCAAGCGCATTTTGGCTCTCGAATTGGCCGTTGGCCGAGTAGAACTTGCCGTGACCCATTTCCTTCATGTGCTTGGAGTAGTCGTAGCCATCGCGCACCATACCGTTCTCGTCAACGAGATCCTCGGCTTCGTAATCGCCAAAGCGCACCTTGCGCGAGGGGAACGCACTTCCCTTAGGTGCCGACTGCTTGGCCGGCTTCTTAGCTAGCGCTGTCTTAACTGGCAATGCGGTAGGAGAAGCAATCAGATCTGGCATCTCATCATCGCTGTCATCGTCTTCGTCGTAGTCACTGTCGTCTTCGTGCTCCGAATCGGATCGGAACTCTACTTGTTGCTAAAGCCATTAAACGGTAAGACTACGATCGCTAGGATAAAAGCCAAACAAATCTACACTTACAGAGGACGAGAGAAGCACGTACTTAGACGCTTCCGGGTCATTCGCCTTAGGATCACGCTGACTGCGATGCACCAAATGGAAATGCTGCGCATCTTTCTTGCTGATAAATTGGCGTTTGCGACCCTATTGATTGCACCAAAGCACAGCACAGACGCGTAGACGATACCATCAGTCACTTCAATTGTCGTCGTCCAATGGACGCAGCGCATGAGCTCTCGCCTTACCATCGTGAGCTGCTGTGATGATTTTGTTGGAAATGGAAATTGGATTGGATGGTTGGTTCCTGAGGCCCACTCAGACAACCTTCGTGCTACCTTCAGACTCAGATGGCTGTGAAAAAAGTTTGGTAATCAGCATTCACCTGTGCAAACAAATCCTGTATTTTACGGTAATTTTCCAATTGAAATTTTTCACAGATTCTGGATTCTGGGTACATGGGCATTTCAGTACAGATGATGCTGCAAATTCATTTTATTGTTAAAACATCACTCTCATCGTTTAGAGCTTGGCGAGCACAGCGGCGGCGGCGGCGATGCCTTCGGCCTTGATGGCGTCGGCGCTGCCCAGAGCGGCAACAAGGCTATAGAGAGACACATATACAGAGTAACATGAGTATCAGCCAATCCCAGACACAACCACAACGAATTTCGTACCTCTGCAGTTCCTCCATCTCGACTGACTCGCAGATCGACTCGACCTGGATGATGTTGAGAGCGCCCTCGATCTTCTGCTCCTCGGCAGCGGCCATCAGCTCACGGAAAGTCTTCTTGACCTTACGGAAGAGCTTCTTCATCTTGTCCTTGGCCATCTTGGCGTTCTGACGGAGAGCCTTCTCGGCTTCTTCCTTCTCGGCAGCAGCGCGTTCGGCCTCTTCGATGGCACGCTTTTCTTCGTCCAGCTTGCGTTGAATGGCCTCTTCCTTCTCACGCTTGGCCTGCTCCTTCTTGTCCTTCTCGGCTTGCTTCACGCGGCGGATACGCGGGTCAGCAGCAAAGGCGCGGTCGACCAGATTGGCCAGACGGCCGTACTCAGCCTTCTTCTTCTTCTTGTTCACGACCTCGTTCTTCTTGGCCAGGAAACGCTTGTGGTCACGGTGCTCGGCGCTCTCAACGTCGTGCTCGGCATCGTGCGAGAAGTCTCGCCACGACTCGAACTTGTGCCAGAAGTCGTAGAACGCGTAGACCGTGTCAAGGTCATCGTCGTCCGAGCCGAGGGCCGGCACGGGCTTGATTTCGGAGAAACGCGCGTTGGCCAGAAACACGGGGCCGTACAGCTCGTAGAACGACTTGCCCTTACCGTCCTTCTCGTTCTCCTTGATCTTTTCACTGCCCGTGGGGATCCACTCATCGAAATCGCACTGCGAGTCGTACGCGCGCTTCTTTTGGGGGTCCATTAGCGTGCTGAACGCCTTCTGCACAGCCAGGTAGTTGGGGTCGTTCTCGGTCTTGCCCGTCTTGTCAGGGTGGTGCTCAATGAGCACGCGGTGGTAGGCCTTCTTGACCTGGTCGTCGGTCACGTCGAAGCCGAACTCAGTCAGGCCGAGCTGCTGGTACATCGTGAGATCCGTGAAGGTCTTGCCGCGGATGCTTTTGCGGTACTTCTTGAGGATGGCAGCTTCCTGCTTCTTCACGCTCTCGCGTTCCTTCTCAACGTCGTCAAGGCTCTCGCAACTGGCCGAGCGGCCACGCGCGTTGTTCTTGGCGCGGCGCAAGTAGGCACGGCCGAAGGGCTCCACGCGCTTCTGCGCGAAGTATCCGCCGAGGCCGAGGACCACTTTGGAGTCCTTGGTGAAGCTAGCAGGCGGGGTCGGCAGCGACAGCGTCAGGGCCATGGTTCTGTTGGTTAAAGATCAGCAACGAGCGCAATGACGTCTCCCAAACAGCCTTCTGAGCCACCACGAGCTCCATTGGCCATCCAAATCCGTCGCTCACCTTTGATTTCACATACGTTATCAACATTTGATATATCTCATTAATTGATATCAATTAAACATGGCAGGTTTCTGAATCGCAGCACTCTGACTAAGGACGAGTTGCAGTTTGCACTTGGCAAGTTGCCGCATCAAGACGAAGCATCCTTCGTTTGATAGAGGTCGATCTCATGCCGAAGGAGCGTGGCAGGCACCCAATCGTACTTCGTCGTGAAGTAACGCTGAGTCTTCTTTGTGGATTTGCTGGTCTTTTTCGACGGAAGATTGTCGCCTTGTGAGTCCTGGAATGCGATCGGTACGGCCACCCAAAGGTTGTTGACGTTCACGCGCGCCTGCTGCTCACAGATCCGTTCAAACTTGGAGAATGGAACACGCTGTGTCTTTGCAAGCGTCATGGAAGATACACGTGGCGGGGTGTACACTGCTGGAAGTGGCTCCAGCAAGGACGCTCTCGAGTGCGTCATGCGGCCGCGTTCAAGGTGATATTCGGCGGGAACAAGCAGCGGTGTGCGCTCTTTCCGTGATTGTAATCGTGTTTTCAAGACTTTTCCTCGACGAAGGTCTTCTTGCGAAGGATCTAGTAGTGCCGCGCGTGCCTTGCGCAATCGCTCGCGTTGCTGACGCGCGAGCACTCGCCGATGTCTCGCCATTATCATCCGGTTTACGCGCTTGCGTGACTGGTGGCCTCTCCAAGTCCTCTGTATTACTCTTGCAGCCATACGCCTGGTGACACTTTTCATAACGGTTGTCATGGTCTGTGCACATATTTGGTGAAGAAGCGCTTGGTGGGTTTGTCGCTGCATTGATTGCTGCGCAAAAATTGATGGCATGGCTTCAAGAAAATGAAGAAGCTTGCACTTGCGCTCAAAGTAATATCGACGTTGACGCTGCCTTCGCTGCCAAAATCTCTGGATTATCTTTGCGTTGTAGCTACGTCGAATTGTGTAAATTTGATTCGCAACTCGTGGCAAGCACGTGGTCAAAACGTCATCGACAAATGTTTGCGCAGATATCGGAACCATGAGTTTATAGCGCTCTCTTCGTCGAGCTCTCAATTCCTTCCGTCCTTCTACTATCACAGCACAAAGCAATCTCTTATAAAGGTAATTCCTTCGCTCTGCTTTTTGTCGCATGAGCTCTTGAGCTAGCAGCTCAGCGGCACTTGGACCTCGAAGACGTTTGAACGTATTCTTCGCTGCGCGCAAGAAATTGCTCACAACATATCGCCCAGACAATGAAAATCCTGTGGTAAGCTGACGAAATTTTTCTTTCCATGCTGCGCGATTGCTCTTTGAAAAGATTGAAACAATCTTGAAAAGCTTTTCAGTGATTTTGTGGTTGTAATTGTGCACTGAGGCCGAAGATAATGCTCGCTTGTCGCGTTTCTTTCTGAAAAAGTATGTCCATCGCTTCGTTCTTAAATGTGCGAGCTTGGCGCTGACACGAAGAGGTAATGAATTATTGCTCGTTGAAATCTCCCCGCTTGTCTTGTTTGGTTCATGTTTCCTTCGTAGAGGTGACACTAAGTATGTGATAGGAGCCGACTGCATGGTGAGCGCAAGAGGAATTCCCCAAGTAGCCACTCTGAAAGGTCGAGTCGTCGTTTCGCTTACAGTGTGGAATTGAGTAAAAGGAATCATGGCAAACCAAGCTCAAGACGTGTATCTGGTGATTGATTGCATGGTCGTCGCTGTTGAGAGCTCGCACGAGCACAGAGATTCACCAAAAGTCTTGGCCAGATTCTACACTGAAGCTTCATGGAAAGTGCCATTGGTGAATAAACTAAGTGCAGTAAGTCAAAATAGCTTCGAGAAATGGTCTGTATCGCATTCAAAAAGAGAAATTCCTCGTGCAAATGCCCCTGAGCAAGCACTGAGTCATGATACGGTTGCGCGGACTCGAGCAAATTTTAAAGCTCAACTCACTTTTAGCCGCAGATCTGTTGCAGCAAGGAAGAATTCAGGTGATCAGTGTGGGTTGGAGATAGCATCGATCGACGAGGATCCTTTGGAAGCAAGGTGGGATTCTTTTGGGAGAGTGCTCCCTACTCGTCGAAATATTCTTGGTGAGCGGTATGCGTCACACCAGGAGCGCTTTTTGCAGTACACAGAGCGCTACACAGCTACGGAAATTTTTGCGCGCATGAAAAAAATTGTCCGAGAAGATTTGCGCACGCGCGAAACACGTCGCATCCAAGCTCTTAACCGAAAGCAGGCAGAGTTGGATGAATTATGGGCTGAAGCTCGAGAAAAGGAGCTGGAAAGCCGATTCGACAACCAGTTCAAATAAAAAGCCCTGTATTTGCCAATTGCTGAAATGTCTACATAATTACACTAACCTCTAAGGAATCGGCAGCTCTGGTAGTGTTAATCGACGGCGAATCGCCTTGCTCTACCATAAAATACGGGAGCTGCAAATTTGATGGCAAAAAGTAGTACTGGATTCGAACGGTCCAAGATGTTGAGGTTGAAGCAGACTCATCTCTTTCCAGCGTCACGTTGATGGCCATTCCGTTCGAGTGGTTCCCGTAGATGCCTAAAAGAGAGGTTTGAAGCCTGTTCAAAGAAGTCTCTTCGCTGGTAAAATTGCGCAGCGAAAGCGTTGCCGTGGATGTGCCGTCTACTGAATCAACAAGCAATCCAAGAGATGTCTGAAAAGACTCACTCGCAAACGCCAATGTTTGTTCCTTTGGCTTGTAGCCAAACACAAGAGCTGACAAATGTTTAAGTGTCGAGCTCATTCCCATTCCGCAAGCTTTTTGAATACCACACTGGAATGCTCGCAGAAATAATTGTCGAGATACGTCGGACCACCACGAGTTCACAAGGCATTGCGTGAGTACAAAAGTAATATCCAGCATCTGAAGATTTTTATAAAGCTCGAAATAAAGTAGCGGATTCGCAGTAATAAATGAGCCGAAGCAAGATGCAAGTGCACGGCATTCCACTGAGTCACCACAGACATTCATGGCATCTGCACACGTCGAACATTCCGGTTGTTCAGACGTATCAATGCAAAAGACGCCAAGACAGGTGTGACTGATGATTTGGACATCAAGATTGATCTCTGAAGCTGTTTTAGCTGAATCATTGACAAGGAGCAAAATGCGATCGTTTTCACTTCGGATCGGTACTGCGGTTGGCTCTCGTAGAGAACTCTGAATCAAATTCGAGCTAATCCATAATTGCGACTCGTTCCAACGAATATCAAGCAAATATGTCCAGTTTGAGCTTGAATTATTGGGCTCAAGCCAGAATCGCATTGCATGAGACGGGTTACGGTTAACATCCATACTGAAAACCCAAGGAGCCATTGAGCTGCCGCTTGTCGAGAATTCGATCCATGGGGCTGGCAAGGACGTGGTGGAATTAGCTGAAGATGGTCGAAGCAGTAGAGATGTAGAAGTAAATGAGCTTGTGCTATCGATTTGTCGAACAAAAATTGATTCATTTGTCGGCAAGAAACTGCTCAGGGTCAAAACGACGCACATTTTTTGGGTATCCTCGCAGGGTGTATCCTCATTAAGCGATAAAATCGCAGGATTGGAGTCAATAGTTGGGTCATCAAACCGATATACAAAATCTGGCGATGGTATTTCTTCCGGCTGAATCGTATTGTACTCTGAACATGTTCCCGGAAGAACGAAATTCTTTGAGGGTGCTGGCGAACCGTCTGCATGCAAATCGATTCTTCTCTGACTCACTCTCATCTGGTTATTCGAGTACTTAGATATCAGCAATTCCAGTCGCTGAGATAGTGCCACGATTTTTATACCCTCGCGTTGGCTTTCATCTTGAACAGCAATATCGTATGCTAGTTCGACAGACGCAGTGACATGGTCTGCCGTTAGCGAACCAGGACGCATTCCCACTAAAACAAGCTGCTCGGCGTCGGTCACGTGAACTTGTTTCAGAGGTGCCATCAACGCAAAACGAATTCTCTGTTGCTGGAAGAAATCGAGTAATCTAGCTGATCCATCTTGTTCCATGTACATAGGTTGATTCGTTTCAATACCAGCAGTCGCCAGTGCAATTGTGATTGTAAATCGTACAAATGGCGGAGAGAGACGCATGTTTCCGTATGGCTCTGGCCAGATCTGTAGACTACTGAATGATACATGAATCGTGTTGCTATCCGAAGGTTCCTGGAATCCCAAAGACGTAGGCAGATCGAGATTGCCGATAGCGCTAGCATTCAATACTGGAGAGTTAATATTCTGTTTTGATAAAGCGAGTCGAAAACTGAGCATCCAATTTCTAGAGCCAAAGATATCGGACGTGTCGTCATCGTTTGAAATCAATCGCCCGAAACTCAGATCGTACTTGTCAGTATCCAGCGCAACATTATCATCAACCCGCGACGTCAGCGCTGTTCGAGTTCGCTCCAAGATCCGCCATTTTCGACTTTCCAGATAAGCAAACGTGGCATTGGACACGGCAAAAGAGAACTCCAGCGACTGATACAGAGATTTCAGAGTGCTACCAGCATTTGAACTCACAGAAGACTCAACAGGGTCGTACAACTGGCCGGCTGAAACATTGACATCGATAGCGCGGAGTACAAACTCAGGCTCCAAGTCTTGAAATTCACGTACAAGCGATTGATTCCGGAGATATCCGTCCACAGCTTCGAAGAAAATGTCGGAGAGAACATGGATCTCGAGTGAAATGAGCACAGTGTTGGCCGTTGAATACGTCGCGTCTGGAATAAGCTGCACTGTTCGAATGATCACGTCATTCGGACTCACTCGAATCGGGCGCATGTGCTTTGCAAGAAACATGCGCAGTCGGAGTTGTTGGAACGCATCGTTGCTGGTTAAATATGGCTCTGTATCTGAGTCGTTCGTGCTGCTTGAGCTGACAATCAAATGTGCGAGCACCCAAGGCTGGAAGTCCATAGGGTAGAATAGCTCTCCGTCGACGGCGAGATCCACGAGCGTCATTGGTACGCCGAAAAGCTGGAGACTCGGAATCGTGCTGCTGTCAGTTGCAACTGCTGCGACGCGAGTTCGCTCACGCTCGATCGCCGTTGTGAGGTTCGTGGCAAGACTTGTAACACCAACGAGTGGACAGAGCGCAGAGATGCCGACTGCGACAGTGAATGCCGCCTGCTGTGTCTCATCGCGAGCTGAGGTCTCCAAGAACTCAAAGTGGACGCAATCGAGAGACGTGTTAAGGACACCGCTCACTTGCTGCTTGAAAAGCGTCGAGCCGCCAAAGAATTGCTGGCTTGAGAGCCGAGTAGCAACCAGGAATTTAGCTCGCACCCGCGGCCCTTGCTGGAAGAGCGTCTCCAGAGCCCACTCGATCTGCAATGCCTTCCAGTCTGCCAACGAAAGAGTCGTCCAGTCGACTGCGCCAAGCTTTTGGTTTTCCACAAGACCGCCGAATGCGCATACGGGAGCTAGAGCCACAAGGACCAGTGCCATCAAGAAGCCACGAAGCCGTCCCATTTTGGATATAGGAGATCCCGCGACTCTTGGAAGACGACGTCGCCTATTGGCAGCTTCATGACGCAATCAAGTCTACAGTAATACTGTTCCAGAGCATAATTGTTAGGGCTTTCGCCTTTCTGAGAGGATAGGAATGGCTGCTTTCTACAGTATATACCATAACTCGTGAGCTCTCAGTCTCAAGAGATGGCAAGACCTTGAACAAGCAATGACTGCATTCTCTTGACGCAGCTGTTGCTCAAAGCGAAAGCAGGACTGAAGCGTAATCCGAGCGGCTGTCCTTCCTTGTCGAGTGCGTAATCCTCAGCTCGGAACGTGCCGAAAGCAGATTTGATTGCGACATGTTGCGTTTACGCTCAAGGACTGTCCAATAATCGGGCTTATTAAAACGCTGAGTTTGTCGTACATCCAACCGTTTTGAACTCATTTTAAGAGGTTATCATATATGGAATGCGTCGAAATAATAATAAAATCTGTCATGCTGCTATCGAAACGAACAATGTATCGAATGTTACAGGAAAACGGTTTCACTGGTTTGATTGCGCTGAAGAGCTCCACATTCAGAACCTTTGCGACACGCTCATTGGTGCAAACTGGGAACCTACAGCCCTTCTATTCGGATCACGATGTCACGAGTCCATCTCAGTTGGTCGGTCGCACTCAATTCCGAGAACGCCATGGCGCCGTCTTCTCCGCCAGCCACTGGCGCTGCGTTGTCGCGAGTCGCGCGTCCAGCCAGCGACGAAGACCACCGGACCACAGATTCGCCAGAATACGTCGAAATAGCGACGCCCAAGGCCGACGAAGCGCAATTGGTTGGCCCCAGTTCCTCACGCAAGCGCACTCGCAAGGCGATCGCTGCCGCGTACTTTGGACCGAGCTCCCAGGCCACAAGCATGGGCGGGACAGAAGGCGATGTATCGACAGATGACGAGGATGAGTCGCAGACTCGCTACAGAGCGGTGTCCGAACTGCCGCCTGAGACCCCTCACACCAGACAGCGACGCAAGGAGAACGAGCAGCTCTTTGCTGACATCGCGCATCTTGCCGACATACATCAGCCTGTAACGATTGACGCATTCAGGCGGCAGATTTCAGAGCAAGACGACACAGAGAAGGAGTCACCAGCCGATGAAAAGGAGCACAAGCCAGTGCGACGGAGGCGAGCCACAACCGTGGATCGTCCGGCCAAGGAGCTCAATTTGGAGCTCATGGAGGCCTATGTGGCCTATGCGCGCTCCATTGGCCATGAACCGCAGATCGACTTGACCAATCACGGCGAGCTGGATGAGGACGATGAAGATTTCCCTGAACGAGCTTCCTATATCCAAGAGCGCCAGGCGCTGCCAGAGCTCTATCACTGGTGGACTGACAAGATTGGCACACGCTACAGCAAACGCCGAGGCAGCGTGCAGTTCTGGGCCTGGATGACTGTCGGTGTTGTGGTCACCGTTATTTTCAGCGTCTTCCTCGCGCATCTCTCGGAGAATGAAGTGTTGCACTTGGACGCGTTTACGGACCAGGACTACGTGATCACATCCGACTATCAGTACCTGTTGATCCGTGATGAAGTGTCGTTCCACTTGACGTACACCATTCAGTCGCAAGCTGCTGCGTCCGGTGAGAACACGAACGACACGTACTTCCAGGTGCTGCTGCTGAGCGAGGACGAGTTCGAGGATTACGTCGAAGGCGATGACTTCAAGTACGTCGAGGAAGCCTCCACTCTGCGCACGACGTATGCCAGCAAGACCGATGTGTACGTAGACAACAAGGAGCAGGAAGGCATGTACCTGGTCATTCAGCCCTGCATTATACGTGGCAATTACTCGCTGGACTACTGTCAGACCAGCCAATTGCCTACGCGTGTGCACTCGAATGAGAAGATCTATTCCAAACACAGCAAGAAATCCAGTGCTAGGGGGCTACGAATCCTCAGTTTGTATGTGAATCCGATGCCGAACGATTGCAAGAACTCTGGCGACAAAGGTAGTGGCTATCTGCTTCTCTTCGTGCCCTACGTCCTTGTCACGCTCTTTGCACTGCGAGTGCCTCAAATGCTCTGGCACCGCGAGAACTTCCGTGAGAACCTCGAACGTCAGTACAGGAACGAGTTCTTGATCCCAGAGAACGAAGTGGACTACTGGCAGCCCATGCCGTGGGATCGCAAGGTGCCCAAGACTCGCCTTCTGGGGCCCTGCTGCTGGAAGAAGATGCGGCGTCCGTTTGAGCCGTTCTATACGTGGTGGCGTCATGAGAACTACTTTACGTGGATCTTCTTTCCTTACCGAAACGAGCGGCTGTCGCGTGGCGAGCGCGTGATCATTGTGGTCTGCTCGTTGTACATCACGTTCTACGTGACATTTCTACTGGTCATGCTGCACAGTGCGCTGGATGGCGGGCTCACGGTCTTTACTAACATCATTATGTACTACGTGCTGCTGATGATTCTGCCATCGCTGGGTAAAGCCATCTTCAAGGAGATCTTCAAGCTCATCTTCCGCCAGCGACGCAAGTTCTTTCGACTCAAGGCCGCTGGTGATGATACGTCCAGCTTCTCGTTCCGCATGGCATTCTTCCTGCAGGTCATTGTCGTGCTGTGCACAACACTGGCCCAAGTGCCGATGGTCTACATTTGGCTCTATCGCAGTTGCGAGTTCCTCAAGCAGTTCATGTACTTTGGCATCCTGGCCGCTGTCATGCGTCTCTCGCTTCTGGGTTTGCTTCAGGACTATATCTGGTACCTGGTCATCAAGACCTGGGGCTGGCGAGATCTGTGTCCGTACTGCACTGAGCGGATGGTGCACTGCGACTGCTTCAACGATGAGCTGCTGGTGCTCGGTGTCGAACGCGTCGGACCGAAATGGGAACTCATCATCATTCTGGACAAGGCGCTCGCTGACGCCAAGCACTACGACCCGCAGTTCGCGCTCTACACGCCGGAGCAATTGCACGAGCGGTGGCTTGTGCTCGTAGACCGCGCCAAAGCGCACATGACAAAAATGGAGAAGCTGGCAGCGTATCGCGCCAAGCAGGAGCAAGATCGTCTGCGTCGCATGCGCCGTCGTGAAAGTGTGGCTTCGTTCCTAGGTCTTCGAAACTCATTTATCCACCAACGCACGGACTCGACCATGCGCCAGACGCTCATGACGTCCGATTCCGTGGATCCGACCTCGCAGCGTCGCCACGCAGAGGAATTCTTTGAAGACAACGACGACTTGGACTTTGAGAACGAGAAAGTGTGCAGTCTGCGCGAGCACAAGATCCTGGCGCTCAATGACCAGATCACGCTGGACAGGTTTGAAAAGCATTATGACTCGACCATTGGCGACATCTTCTCGTCCATGCAGCGAGCGCTCGCTCGTCGTCGTCGTCATGGCCACCGGAAGTCCGGCAGCATGGACGGCACCGAAGACACTACGAGTCCTGGGCGCGATGAGTTAATGCATCGCCGCGAGAATGGCACGACGGCCGAGATCCGCCAGGGCGCTGGAAGCGGCGGCCAAGAGGGCGAGTCCATGTGGATCTACGACACGCCAGACCAGCGTATCGAGCGTCGACAGTTGGAGAAGAAGCACCGCAAGCGAGTCTTCCAAGTGCTCAAAGACTACGAGATCGAGACTGTACAGCCACAAGAAGACGGCCATGGCCACGTGCAGTACATCATGGCACCACCAGCGGATGGCCCAAGCTCTACGCGTTCAATGCGGCGCGGAGACTCCAAGCTGAATCTGTTCATGCATCGGAACCGGTCGAATCCGAGTGAGGACGACGTTGTGGTCCTGGCGTCCGACGCTATCGAGCCTCGTAGTAGCACCAGCAGCCACCGGTCCGATCCCCGCGCTGGTCACGACGCCGCATTCGACGACATCGCCATCACGATCCCAGAGCTGCTCGAGAGCGACGGCGAGAACGAAGAAATCGACCGCGTGGGCGAATTGCGCGGAGATCGCGACTCGCTGCACTCACGCGTGAGTGTCGAACTACCGAATGATTCGGAGCATTTGACTACGCGCACGTACGCAGTCGTTGAACGGCCCAAGACGCTCTTCCGCAAGGTTTCCATGACGGCTGGAGCACTGGCCAACTGGGCCATGGGCAACAACGTAGACTAGGACATTGCCTCACTAAAGCCTAATAGTATCATAGAACTGCTACCATTCCACCACCATTGTGTCAATACTTGTATCATTGCAGGATGGTCACCACACACAGAGCAACAGCAACAACAAAGTGGGCACTTGGCTGCATCACAGCAACAGGAATGGATCTGAGTGAAGCCAATTTCGTTCAGTGTTGGTTACTAGCGCACTTGGTTTTGTGTCTACCGCCTACGACTAAAGACCAACTCGGAGGTCCGTTGAGTTCTTCTTTGGATCTGCTGCTGCTGCAAGTTTCCACTGTGTGCGTAGCATCAGCTGCTCACGACAGTCGCGCAATCGTGCTCATGTCGAGTGCAGCAATGATGCTACACAGAGAGGCGTACCGGCAAATGGAGACTCCTGGCTGAGGAGCTGTCCATTTATCTGGCACGCTGACGCATTTTTCGGCGCTTGCGACGAAGGCGACGCATGCGCTTCTTGCGCCACTTGGCACGCATGCCACCGTTGACCGACAGCAGCATCTTGAGCGTGTCGGCGTCGGTGACTCCGTAGTCAGCGAGCGAGCCCGACTCGAGCTGCTTGCCGGCACAGACAAGGCGGAATCCCGAGATGAACTCGTAGTCTTCAACCATCTGCTTCACCGAAGCGACGGACGCATCCGCCGCCACGGTGAGCGTCAGGGGCGCTCCCGTGAGGGTGTCGACGAAAATCTGCATGGTCGGGATGCCACGCACGATAGGAATGGCTTCCGTCCCCCTGGATGCTCAGATGCTAACATACGGAACGAATTCTAGTCAGCGACACAGAACTGCTGGTCTGAAGACTATGGGCGAGAGCTTACCCGAGAGATGTTCCCAGCAGAGCAGTCAGCAGAAAGTGAGAACGCCAAGCGCATCCGGCGGCACGAACGGAGCCATTGGGCACGCATTTTAAACAGGAGCGATAATACTGCGATAGCTTAGATGCATAAATTCAGGTTTCACGACAAAACACATTATATCCGCAATTGTTGGTTTGTATGAATCGGTTTTAGGTTAGTTAGTATAGGGAAATGTTGATTGGCTCTCAGCGTGTGGATCGTTGCTTTTGCAAGAGCTCATTGTGGCCAACCACCAGTCAACCAGGTTGGTGTCAAAACCAGGTAGGTTTGTATCCTTGTCTAACGTGCAACCAGATTTAAACTAGGAAATTGACTATTTTTATGTTGTCACATGAAATTTAAATCTGCATAATCAAGCCACACGATTGCCGGCTGTTAAAAAATATAGATGTGCTAAATCAGTGCATTTTGCAAAGGGCGGACATTGTTGGCCATCTGCAATGCACTGAAATAAGCTCACACATCGAGCAGGAATGCTGGTTCGCGCGTGTTCTGCATCAGGAATGAATGTCTGGTTGCTCCTGTTAAGTAGCTGCTCGTTCTTAACAATTGCGTGGTAAATAGCGTTTGCGAGACTTCTTCCCCATTCCAGTCGCCCCACACGACAAGTGGTCCCAAGATGCGCACCAGTCTCCGCAGTCTTCCCCGCGTGCTCGCGCGCCGCTCGGCGGCCGCCTCTTCGCCGCAGCCGCAATGCATGGGCTTCGCCACGGACAAGCGCTACACGCCGGCCAACCCGGTGCCGTCCAACGTGCTCGAGAACGTCAACTCGGAAAAGATCTTCTCGCCCGGCTTTGCAGTGCGCGGCGAGCAGCTGCCCACGGGCAAGGCCGCGTACCTAGACGTGCAGGCCACGTCGCCCATGGACCCGCGCGTGGTGGACGCCATGATCCCGTACATGACCTACAACTTCGGCAACCCGCACTCGACCACACACGAATACGGCTGGGACGCCGACAAGGCCGTCGAGAAGGCGCGTGAGAGTGTGGGCAACCTCATCAACGCCAACTCCAAGGAGATCATCTTCACGTCGGGCGCCACAGAGTCCAACAACGCGATCATCAAGGGCGTGGCCCACTTTCTCAAGAACAAGAAGAAGCACATCATCACGACCCAGATCGAGCACAAGTGCGTGCTAGATTCATGCCGTGTGCTCGAGACCGAGGGCTTTGAAGTGACCTATCTGCCTGTGGGTACGAACGGTCTGATCGACCTGGAGCAGCTCAAGGCAGCCATCCGACCGGACACAGCGCTCGTGTCGATCATCGCTGTGCACAACGAGATCGGTGTCGTGCAGCCGCTAAAGCAGATTGGCGAAATCTGTCGCGCAAACAAGGTGTACTTCCACACGGACGCTGCGCAGATGCTGGGCAAGATGCCCATTGACGTGAACGACCTGAACATCGACTTGATGTCCTTGTCGGGCCACAAGATCTACGGCCCCAAGGGCGTCGGTGCCATGTACGTGCGCCGCCGTCCGCGTGTGCGTCTCGAGCCGATCATTTCGGGCGGCGGCCAGGAGCGTGGTCTGCGTAGTGGCACACTGGCGTCTCCGCTGTGCGTGGGCTTTGGCAAGGCTTGCGAAGTCGCATCGCTTGAAATGGAGAACGACCACAAGTGGGTCAGCTTCCTGTCCAAGAAGCTCTACGACGGTATCAACGCGCAGATTCCGCATGTGGTGCTGAACGGCGATCTGGAGCAGCGATATCCAGGCAACATGAATCTGTCGTTCGCGTATGTCGAGGGCGAGAGTCTGCTCATGGCGCTCAAGAACATTGCTGTGTCGTCAGGTAGCGCCTGCACGAGTGCGTCGCTTGAGCCTTCCTACGTGCTGCGTGCCATTGGCGTTGGCGAGGACCTGGCGCATACGTCGATCCGCTTCGGCATCGGCCGGTTCACGACGGAGCAGGAGATCGACTTTGCAATCGACATGTGCGTCAAGCACGTGACACGGCTGCGCGAGATGAGTCCGCTGTGGGAGATGGTGCAGGAAGGCATTGACCCCAACACGATCCAGTGGTCGCAGGACGCGTCTTCGCACCACCACTAGGCCTAAATGCATCCGCTTTCGACACAATAACCAGAATGGAGAATGTTGCACTTGAGATATCGCCACATAAGTGTTCACCAGGCACAAATAAAGTATACCTCTTTGCTCAAAACGAATTGTACGCAGCGATAGGTCGCGCAAAAACTCCACGAAGCTGATGCTGCGTGTCTGCTATGGCCTATTGGTGCTCTCTGTGCGAGTACTAACGCTGGCCAGTGCCCGCTCTTGCTCCTCACTGGCGGATGCAAGCTCTCCGCTGTACAGCGTGCTGCCGCTGATGACCGGCATGGACGCCGAATGGATGCGGAAGATGCTCACACCGGTTGACACGCAATGGCCATGGCTTTCGCAGTGCTTTGGCTCAGCGAATGTGCTGTCTGTGGGAATGCGCGTGATGACGGACAAGACTAAGATGCAGTGCTACAAGAACCTGACGACGACTACGGTTCCCAGCTTCGGCTTCTCTGATGCGTACTTCAGAGAGCAACTGTGTCCGTTCTGGAGCCAGACAGTGGTGCCGTGCATGAGCACACTCGTGAACGAGACGCTAGCGGCGCTGATGGATTCAGCTGGAGACTGTTGCAAGGCCATGAAAGAGAATCTCACGCTGCTTTTGGGTCAGTCGGATTGGGGCGCTGTGCTCCAGAACATGGCGAGGCGCACAGGTGACGTCGCGTGCTCCATTGAGACAACATCAGCCTCAGGAGGGGCGCTTCCATCGAATCGCACATGCGGATACGCATGGGTAGAGGGATTCGGATTCGAGAAGCTCATGATCGACCTCGTAACGCTCGTGCAGATTCCGAACAGCGGCGTCTGTAGTGCCATGCGCGGCGTGCCGTTTGTCACGACCACAGGCGAGAAGTACCAGCTTTTTGTCAACAAGACCAGCGTAGACGCCTGCTTCACGCCCATGGACTGCCTTTTCTCTGCTATGGAGGCGCTGCCTGTGTTGTCCAATAGCAGTGTGTTTGTGGACGGCGAATGTCTCTCCGGTCAGTCGGTTCTCGACAGCGGCATGGCGTCCGACGGTATCGTGATGCAGTTGGCTCGCAGCATGGACAAGTTTGTATCCCGCATTCCGTCTCACGCCAAAGCCAATGGCACTAACGTCAGCGAGACTGTGCGTGCAGGACTCGAAAAGCTGCAGCCGTCCTTTGGCCAGCTCTGCTTCCACTTACCAACCTCCATGCCGTCATGCGACTTCACGTCGTCTCTCGCATTCGCCTTTGCGGCCGAGTCACCCATTATAACAAGTACACTAAGCACACTGAGTCCTGTGTACGAGGCTCAAGGATCAGCCAATGCTGCTGGTGCTTGGCCATGGAGAGACGATGCCTGGCTGATGGCTGTATTGGTAGTCATAGCACATTTCTGATTCGTAAACACAACAGATAACCAAACCAGAAATCTTTGATGGATAGATGTCAAGTCTTTTACGTGGATCCGCCTGTTGGTCAGCCTTCTGGATAATTTCAAAGCGGATCAACAAGAGGGCAAGCAAACGGATCAACAAGATAACAAGCAAGCGGATCAACAGGAGGAACAGCAAGCCCGCTGGGGTTGAACAAGCAGCTCAAACCCACACAGCCGGACGGTCGATCCGGCGGAAGGGAAGCCGTCTGGTCTCTGGCCTGGATATGCTTGTGCGTAATGCCATGGAAACAGCCAGTCAATACAAAGATCGGCACCCTGTCATTGCGGTGCCTTGCTGACCGGTCACAAACACTGGGTCACGTCCCTCCCATCCTCCCCCAGGGGCAAAACATGCGGAGTGAAGAAGCGGCCGGGCCTGGCGACATACGCGGACTGTATTATAATTGCGGCAGATGAGGCCCCATGCGGCCCTTCCAAGACAAAGTCACGTAGCCACGCGATGCTGGATCCGTTTCTCGTTTCTCTCGTCACTGTTGTACTGTATGAAGGGTGGGTTGCGACCAATGAGCAATAGCCGTGCATACCCGGTATTCGAAAGAAGCGTCTGCTTGTACGTGCTTAGGCTTTTCGTAGTGAACGTACAGTCTGCGAGACGGTGCCACCGTACACCCCCATCAGGATCCACTTATCCTCAAGGCGGCGTTGACATGATCTCTATCCTCCTGTACTTGGCGACTCGACATAATAGAATACCAGCTGCTGGTCCGTGTGCGTCCGCTTCTGGTCGGGCGCGAATGGCTCCATCTTTGGCGCCATCCCGACCAGAATGGCGGTCCGGGCATTTTGCTCGTTGTCCTCTGAAGAGTCAGCGTGGCCATTCTGTGCGACGATTCGACAATAATAGCGCTTGAGGGTCGGGTTAAAAGTCAAGACGACTAGGGTTTTGGCTCCTGAGTTTGGTGCCAGATCAGACTGCAACTATACGGATCGACTCGGTTCGCCTCATCTGCAAAGCAAATTAACCGGCTAGATGCACTTTAATTTTTATACATACAAAAACGAATGTGCTTTTGTGCCCTTAGCTAACGTTACCAAGTCGACTACATTTACAGTAGTCGCCAAGTGACGCAAGAGAAATTACACACCGGTGTGTGCCCTACCCGCTTTCCACCACAATTAGACAACCTCGAGCCTTTGGAGGGGGGAACGACGACTAGGGGTTGAATGGCATTGGCCGATATCGGTGATCAGAGCGTGTGGTTGTGGGTTCACTCGTCCCCAAGAGCCGAAGGAGAGCGGACGGAAGCGCCCGGCGTGACACTCTCACTCTTTGCCGCTTGTCCTCACACACAGCGAAGCGGACGAAGCATGGCGTCCAAGTACGGCTACGCGCTCAACTATGACTGGAAGCACCCGTGGCCGCGCGCGCCCGTGCCTGATAACGAGGACGCGCGTCTGCAGGAGCTGCAGCGCTACAACATCATCGACTCGGAGCCCGATGAGAAGTTCGACAAGCTCTGCCGCATCGCGTGCAAGGAGATGAAGTGTCCGATCGCGGCCGTGAGCTTCATCGACAAGCAGAAGCAGTGGTTTAAGGCCAACAGCGGCCTTACGCAAAAGCAGATCCCGCGCGACGTCGCGCTGTGCGCCCACACAATCATGCACGCCAAACGCGCCCTTATTGTTGAGGACACGTCACTTGACGAGCGGTTTAAGAACAACCCGCTCGTCACGCGCGCCTCGGCTGTTCGCTTTTACGCCGGCGTGCCCATTACGACCCCGAACGGGTACTGTATCGGCTCGGTGTTTGTGTTCGATGTCAAGTCGCACCAGGACGTGGACGCCAAGATCCTGCACAAGATCGCCGCGAAGGTGCTGAAATACATGGACGAGCGTCTGAAGCCCGCGCCGGGCGTCGTGGCTGCAACGCCGACCACGCCCGAGAAGGCGCTCTCGCGCACATCGTCGCTGGACTCTATGAAGGCCAAATCGATCTCGTCGGCTCCGCAGTCCGCGGGACAGACCGCCGGCGAGACGGCGCAGCAACCACTAGCCACGCCGGTAAAACCTGCAGCCGTCGTCGAGAGCAACGCCCTCGTGCAGGCTGCACCCGCGTCCACGTCCACTGCGATCGAAGTAGGAGGACAGCCGCAGGGCGGCCTGGGCAGCATGGGCTCCATGCTCATGAACCTGCTGGCACGCACTACAGAGACCCAGCAGCAGCTCGCCGCGCAACAAGGCGTGATGTTCGAGACATTAGGCCAGCACTCGACGCAGCTAGAGACGCTTGGGCAGTCCATGAACAACCTGGAGAAGCGGTTCGAGGAGGTTCGGCTGAAGCGGAACGCACGCAAGCAGGCCGCATAATCACTCCTCCTCCGTCGTTCTCCCCCAGTTGAAGTCTCAGCGTTTTTAATCTTAAGCAAAAACCCATGCCATCCCCCATGCCCAACTCCGCCTCACCACCTTCGATGGATCAATCGAAGATCATCAACCACCCAATCAATCCGTCTCCGTCGCGTCCCTCAGCCAGCATCCATACGCACCAATCGACCTGATCTAAAGCGAATAGATATAATATAGTTACTGTAGTGCGAGTCATTATTGCCATGGCATGCAAGGATGTGGTGGCGCTGGGTCGGGTCTTGCTCGAAATATGGGTTTCAGGTGGTGACCAGTCCGTTGCTTTTGGCGCCAATAAGAAACGTCCATTTTTGGCGGTTGAATAATCCAATGAATGTGGCTGGCAATGGGGTGCCCGGGGGCGGTGGCAGCGCCAAGCGCGGCCGCAATGGCACGGCCATGGCTCCGAACCCAAGCAGCGCACAGGTGGAAATGCAGGTTGACGCCACGGCTGAGGCTGTAAAGACTCGGTTCCTGCATTTCCTCTGTGGTTATGGCCAGCAGAGCCAACCCTTGGCCGACGGGGAGGGGTCGCCACGCGCGGGAGACCTGCCGCCGACAGTGAACTACAGCCATCAGGCCGAAGTGATGCGCCAGACAGAGACCTCGTCGCTGTTCGTGGACTTCACGCACGTGCTGGAGTATGACGCCGACCTAGCGCAGGCGATCCAGGCGCAATACTACCGCTGGGAGCCGTATCTGCGCAAGAGTGTGTACGAGTTCGTGCGCATGGAGGACGCGTCGTACACAATAAACGAGGACGCCAACAAGAGCCAGCGAGAGTTCTTCGTGTGCTTCTACAACTTCCAGCACGTCTCACAGTACGTCTACTGTCCATTCAAGTACCAGCGTTATACTAACGACATACTCTCTCTCTCTTGATGCAGCATTCGCGACCTGCGCATGCGCAGCATTGGTGAGCTCGTGTCGTTCTCTGGCACAGTCACGCGCACGTCTGAAGTGCGTCCAGAGTTGCTCTTTGGTGCATTCACCTGCGGCGAGTGCGGCGGCGACACCACAGGCGTGGAGCAGCAGTTCAAGTTCAGTGAGCCAGTCAAGTGCCAGAACCCGTTCTGCCCCAACACCTTCACCTGGGAGCTCAACACGGAGAAGAGCGTGTTCGTGGACTGGCAGCGGGTCAAGGTGCAGGAGAACAGCGACGAGATTCCGCCGGGCAGCATGCCACGTACCATCGATGTCATCTTGCGGCATGAGAACGTCGAACAGGCCAAGGCTGGGGACCGTGTGGTGTTCACAGGATCATTGATTGTCGTGCCGGATGTCTCCAAATTTGTGCGTGCTGGTGGCGAGACGGCAGTGGCCACACGACGCGCCGGCGGCGGTGGTGAAAACAGCACACATGGCATGGAAGGCGAGGGCGTGCGTGGACTCAAGGCACTCGGTGTACGAGAGCTGACTTACAAGACCTGCTTCCTGGCGTGCTCAGTACAGACCATGGAGCAGCGCTTTAACAGCATTTCGATCCGCAGCGAGTTCGCGGAGAACGAAGACGGCGAAGGCGGTGGCCACGACGCGTTGCAGGAGTTCAGCGAGGACGATCTGCTCGTGATCCAGCAGATGAAAGACGACCCGGATCGGTACCTTAAGATGGCCAAGTCCATTTGCCCATCAGTGTATGGCCATGACGAGATTCGCAAGGGCATCCTGCTCATGCTCTTCGGTGGTGTGCACAAGACGACGCTGGAAGGCATCAAGCTTCGAGGCGACATCAACGTGTGCATTGTGGGCGACCCGTCCACGGCCAAGTCGCAATTCCTCAAGTACATCACGGGCTTTCTGCCGCGTGCTATTTACGCTTCCGGCAAAGTAAGTTCTGCCGCTGGTCTGACGGCGTCGGTAACACGGGACGCCGATAGCGGCGACTATTGTGTCGAAGCTGGCGCGCTCATGCTCGCTGACAACGGCATTTGCTGCATTGACGAGTTCGATAAGATGGACCCGATGGACCAAGTCGCGATCCACGAGGCCATGGAACAGCAGACCATCTCGATCACCAAGGCCGGCATCCAGGCCACGCTCAATGCGCGCACGTCGATCCTTGCGGCAGCAAATCCCTACAACGGCCGATACGACAAGACCAAGACACTCAAGTACAACGTAAACATCTCGGCTCCTATTATGTCTCGCTTTGATCTGTTTTTCGTGATCCTGGACGACTGCGACGAAGAGATCGACGCTCGCATCGCAGAGCACATTGTGAACATCCACATGCCCTCGGATCTGCAGACGCCCATGGCTGCCAATGCATATAGCGAGGAAGAACTCAAGAAGTACATCAAGTACGCGCGCACGCTCAATCCGAGTATCCCGCCGGAGACCAAGCGCATGATGGTCGCGTGCTACCGCAGTCTCCGTGAAAACGATGTGGTGAGCAACGGCCAAACGAATATCGCTTACCGCATTACAGTGCGACAGCTAGAGTCCATGATCCGATTGTCGGAGGCGCTCGCCCGCTTGGATTTGAGCGAGCTGGTTCTGGTGAGCCATGTCCAAGAGGCCTACCGCTTGCTGAGTAAGTCCATCATCCACGTAGATATGCAGAACGTCGAGCTCGCTATGCCCGTGCTTGCTGAAGACCACGCAGACGATGAGGACACTGCAATGGATACGAGCAAGCTTCCCAACAACAACTCAACGCTGTCGGATGAAGCCAAGGAAGACTCGGCTCAGGAGTCTAAGGGATCGGTGCTCAAGGGCGATATTTCGTTGAGCTTCGAGCGCTTTGCAACGATTCAAAAAGCCGTCGGCAGGTATATCCGCGAGAAGGAGGAGCATGCATTGAGCGCCAAGCTCGCTCGCCGTACTGTGCGTGCGCAGATCCTGGCCAGCGGTGCTGCCACATCTGCTGAGCAAGCTGGAGACGATGACGAAGACGACGACGAGGATGAAGGCGCTGGAGTCGTGCAAGGGCAGATCGTGACGTGGTACTTGTCATCGCAGGATATCACGTCTGAGGCGCAATTGTCACGTGAGAAGCGACTGATCTGCTCTGTGATCGACAAGCTCATCCATGATAAGATCCTCACGGTCATGGACGACGATGAGGAAGACGAAGAGGAAGAGGACAGTGAGGAGGACGAAACCGATGAGGATCCAGATGGAAGCAGCAAGACCAAGAAGAGCAAGCAGGCCAGGAAGCTCGAGCGGGAGGATGCCCGGAAGCAGGAGCGGTATTTAAGCGTGCATCCGAATTACGCGTTTGAATAAACGCACTTCAACGTGATGTGGACCACAGGCCGCGTGTCTAGCTTTCGGTACGTTGTACCATTTTTTAAAAATGTGTACAGATGCGCAGAAACGAAACGTACCGGCACCCGTCTTCGGATTTTCCGTAATTTATCTCTCTGGATTTGTTGCGGTGCGTGATATTCCAGCAGTCAACTGGGTAAACTTCCTTAGGCAGAGACGCTGGATTGCCCAGCGAAGCAGATGTCCCCGAGCGAAAGCTTCAGCACTGTTGATCCGCCGTGAGCGATACTTTACGCCAAGCAGGAATCCCAGCCACACATGATGACGCGGTGACACCCCGGTTGTGTCAGTCCGTAGCTGCGCATCCCCTGACATGTCTACCGTCTGTCGCATCTCTTATTGGCTGGGAAATTTAAATTCGCCCTATCCCACGATTTGGACCCCAAAGTCGAGTGAAGAGTGTGTCATCAGCAAGCAGTCATGTGTTCTATATGGTACATCACCGCTGTCTCTGAGGGTGTTTAGGGGTACTCTCGAGCCCTATTTAGGGGTAGGATGAGCGGACGATGAGGGGGAAAATCATATATTAGGAATCAGCCTGTTCTCAGCAATTGCAACATACTTATTGCTCATTC